>NQLW01000007.1:901141-924304 GCA_002312845.1 Kalanchoe fedtschenkoi
GGAATAGACCTAATATTGCAAAGATTAAGAGGTTTGTAAAATGGAAATGGGGTGAGGTTGACCACGTTCGTGTTTCATTCAATGGTCTTTTCCTGTTCAAGTTTAACTCTCAAGAGGCTATGTAATAAATGCTTTTCATTGAGCTGCATTTATGCAAATAAATTTATAAGAACCTGGTTCACTAACAAGCAGTAAGTTTAGGATCGAACCACGGGGACTAAGTTTATTAAAATTTGATAATTAACAAAGAAATGACATAAATCTAGGATTTTTCAGATTGTAAAGAACTAATGCAATTTACTCAACCTGCACACCACATAGAAAGAATAGTAAAATTAGCATGTAATTTAGGTGACTTGACTTATGAGGCTAATGATCATTGATGCTAATGATGAAATTATATTTTACGAATTGAAATCATCAAACATATATGTACTTATCATCTACAATCATGTGATTGGCCATATGCAATTACTCCTACTCTACATCTATCGATCCCTTCAGCCAATTATATGAATAATATATGTCTAGCATGCTATTATTAGGTTGTTAGCCTAACTAAAGACTTTTGTAGTTGATCATTTATGATAAGAAATGTAATCTACGTTATTTAGCTCACGTAAAACCTAAAGTATGTTTATCTTATTTGTTACTTGTTTTCTTGGTCTATGCCCAAAGCCTCATAACTAAAGTAGCGATAAGAACTCATGCAATAACACATTTCGTTTATTGATGTTGTCATGCAACAAAGCAATCATTGAGATTAAGCACTATAAATATAACATCATAAATAGAATTTATTATGCTAAAAAATCTCACAGCAATGATTCACAAGTCACAGTACTTGAACCACATAAGGGAATTAACCACTAAGCGCCTTAGAGATGGATATAATTAAATAAGTAGGAACAACCTTAAGAAATTCACTCAGAACTACTCTAGGACGAGCTCTCTTACTGTCTTCCGCTGCTTTTTTGAATATTATTGTAGTATTCATTCAAATAAGTAGGAACAACCTTTACAAATTTCAAGCAAGCTTAGCCATCAGATAGAAAGCTTAAAGATTTATTTTCTTAATAACAATGGTAGGAGAAGAAATAGTGTCCCAAGAAACCTAATATTGTTTCTATAAGTCACTAGAATCTCAGAGAAAATTCTAAATGAGGTTATCCAATTTACTCAATATTTTTGATAGGGCAATAAATTACCTTATTTTAGGTACTTATACTTAATATATTTGAGACGTTTCTGAATAATTATGGATGATAAATAGCTAATTTTGTATCTTTTAGGATCAAAATGAAGAATGCTGGCTTTGAACGAAGGAAAGGAGAAAAACATTGCAAATTGGACCAAATTCGGATAAAAAGACAATCTCAAGGGTCAAACTGTCAACAGAGAAACTGCAGGGGTAAAACTGTAAATATGCAGAACATTGACTCGATCCAGATCGAGTCAGGCCATTCTGAGACTCGATCCGGATCGAGTCAGATGGCAGATGGCAACTGCACTTTCGGCGACTCGATCCAGATCGAGTGATTCCTTTTCGGGACTCGATCCAGATCGAGTCCACTATCCGCTACACTTTCGGCGCTCGATCCAGATCGAGTTTGTCACAGTCCACTCACAATTAGCCTTCGGCGCTCGATCCAGATTGAGCAGGACACTTTTGGAGCTCGATCCGGATCGAGCTGATGCATAAAATCAGACAAAGTTCAGCTATAAATACAAGGATGGAGAGCTCATTGTTGGTATCTTCAAGCTACACGAAGGAGAGAGTTACAGCCCCAAGAATAAGCCTTCTTCTACTCTTCTAGTCTTACATTCATTATTATTGTGATTGTATTACTATGATGTGTAGTGAGTAGTCTTCCTATTCTAGGATCCTACGGATCCTAAGTTGTTGTAAACTCGAATCCATGCTTATGTATTAAGTATTTTCATTCATTATTATTCATGCCTCTTTAAATTACATATATGCATGGTATGTGTATGATTAATTGTCTTATTGATCTTACACCCCTTGTCTTAGTAATTACCATGCTTAGTAATTTAGAGTTAAATTATGCATGCTAGAAGGATTTAATTTAGGATTTAACTTGCTACCCTCTTGGTCAGAATAATCTAACTCACAAAGACCAGAATCGGGCTGGGTTGGATGTTCTACCTAGTTGTAGTCAATGTTTCTAGTCAACCGAAGACCAGAATCGGGAGTTTGTCTAGAAATATTGAGTAGTTTGTTTATCCTTTAACTTGGCTGCATGTTTATGAGATATTAGTATATTAACCCTTTGACTAGTACTTGTGAGCTACGAAGACCAGAATCGGGAGACAACACAGTACAAAATCAATTGTAGTCAACAATTTACTGTGGGAAACACCCAGAAGTCGGACTCACAGTAAAGTTTTGAGTTACTATACTGAATTATCAAAATCGCATGTTATATTATGGATGATTGTTTGTACTTCGAAATTACATGAGAGTTTATGCAACTTGGGTGAAGTAGAAATCCTAGAATATTTCCATCATACAAAGTACACTTTCCTTTTCATCATTGCTTGCATAGATCCTAATTCAACCAAAAACATTCGTCTAGGATTAAATATTCATCAACTAGGATAATAGTGCCTCGATAAGCCTCACTTGCTCCTCTGGGTTCGACTCGGACTTCCCGAAATTATTTGGCTGCAACTGACCCCTAAAACATAACTTGACAAATATAAAGGGTCAAAAATACGTATGTCAATTTTCTTGGGGACTAAAAGAACAGAAAATGAGTGGAAAGTTGAAGATTGCAAAACTGAAGAAATTAGAGTTAACTTACCTCCCCAAGATAAAAATTTAAACTCCAACATGAAACTCTTTATTGGATATTCTCTTATAACTCATCAATAAAAAAGATAATTTCCAACTTGGCAAGTTGTAGCTTTAGAATTCTTCTACCAAAGTTCAATGTGGCATTACTAGGTAGATAAATCATGCTATTATCAACATTGACAAGTTGTCGTGAGGCTACAAAAAAAAAAGAATCAATAATGTTCATCACCACCATTAAAGAGTTAAAAAAAATCCATTAGTAAATCAATAAATTTCCACTACTACAGGTTAGGACTTTTTACCACGCTTATTTAAAGATATTTACCATATTTGAGAAGCGTGGTAAGTACGAGCGTCCTAAATAGTCCAGTACCGAGCGTGGTAATAAGTGCGTCACCTGTTACCACGCTTCAAATTAAAAAAATATAATATTAAATGATTACATATTAATACGCTTCGAACTAAAAACGTGGTAATAAGTTACTAACCTATTACCACGCTTCAAAATGCAGCGTTGTAACAAATTGATTTTTTTATTTGAAATTTGAAATATAATATTTCATCTAACAGTAAATATGACATGGATTGAAATAATTCTTTTTTGAAAAATGAGATTATGGAAAGAAAAAATCAAATTACCATAAGCAACAACTCGTGGAATCACTTTCTTCAATCCATATCAATTTTCCAATACCAGTAGTTTATTTCAATATTATTATCACCATTAAAACCTGCACATTCACTCATGAGCAACACAACGGATTCACTTTCTTCAACACTGCACATTGGTAATATACAAATAGAAATAAGGATTTCTCCTCCTGTGTTTTTACTTTCGCAAATACAAACATTTATCCCTCCCACCCACCAAAACTCATATCCACCCATTTTCAAGACTATTCAATCAATATTTGCTTTACTCATGTCCATCCTTCATCTTCTTTTGTCATTTTCTCCCAATCCCAACTAGTAGATGCCTCGAGTTGAATCTCTGTGTTCTTCAAGGATCGTCAGATTTGAGCAAGACGATACCAGTCTCAGATCCAAACCGCCAGCCATGCGAGATCTGAGCAATAACACAAGCCAAAACCACATCAAATCCAAACTCAAAAGCTCATGATAGATGAATAGATAGTTGTATCAGATCTGAGCAGTAACGCCAGCCAGAGTCCCAAAACGCCAGTCCAGAGATCTACAGTCATAAGAGGTAGAGGTGCCGCTTCATATACAGTTACGAGGGAAATGCGGTGGTTGTACAGAGTGGAAGTAAAACGTGATAGATATGGTGGAGTGGAGGATGAGAGATGATGCTGGACTTGAGATAAAGATGAGCATGGGAGAGAAAAAAGGGGATTGAGTAACTTTTAAATGAGAAGGAAGAATGTTACCACGTTTGATACTAACAAGCGTGGTATAAAAGGTTAACCTTTTACCACGTTTCATATTGATAAGCGTAGTATAAGGTAACCTCTGACTACACTTTTTAATATGAAGTGTGGTAATTGACTATTAAATTAATAAATAAAAAATAATTTAATAAAGAAAAGTATAGTAAAAGGATCAAATCAAAAAAAAAATTAATAAAGAAAAGCGTGGTAAAAGGATCAAATCAAAAAAAAAATTCCTAAACAAACTTATTACCACACTTATATTTAAAAGTGTGGTAATAGGTTAAATCTATTACCACGCTTTTGAATATAAGTGTGGCAATAAGTTTGTAATGAAACGGTTGCCGATTTGTTTTGAACCTATTACCACCTTGTTTGAGAAAAAATGAGATAATAGGTTATAGCCAAAACGGTTGCCGTTTCGGCGAGCACCTATTACCACGCTTTTCTCTAACAAACGTAGTAATAGGATCCTCCTAAACATATTACCACGCTTTCTCGTATTATATACCACGCTTTTCATAGTGAGCGTAGTAAAAAATCAAAGCGTGGTAAATGGAAGCGTGGTAAAAGCCGAAATATGTAGTACTGTTCTTTTTTCTTTCTTTTTTTAAAAAAAAAGAGAAGATCATCTGCAAACATTAAATGAGATATACGCTTAATCTTCCTTGAACACTGATAAAATTGTAGTCTTTTTTTGCTCAATATGAGAATTTAGATGTTTACTGAATGTATCCATTATGAAGAGACAAGGGTCACCCTACCTTAGCGCCCTGCAAGCTTTAAAGAAGCCATGAGATGATGCTTTAATGCTCATCGAATACCAGTAATTATTTTGATTCCATAATATTAATTCAATCCATTTCTCACAAAAATAAAAAACCCTCACATCATGTAAGAATGCCCAAGAACTCTATCATAAGTCATAGATAAATAAAGCTTCATAATAACATTACCACCTCTTAATTAATTTACTTAAATCTCTTGTCATTTCAAGAACCAAAACAATATTCTCAAATATGCTTCTTCATTCAATAAAATTTGATTATTTAGAGGAAATTATATTCGGAAGAAACGAAGCTAATCTGGAGGCCAATATCTATAAGATGATCTTATGATTAAAATTGCACAAATTTATCAGCCTTAAATCTTTAAGGCTGTTAGCATTCTTGACTTTGGGAAGCATAAAGATAGAAGCAAATGAGAAGCTTTTTGGAAGAGAAGTGTCAGGCTCTCACAAGTTATGGATAGTAGAAACCAAATCCTTGCTAATGATATTCCAGCATTTTGGAAGATAATACCACTGATAACATCTGGTCCACAAGCACTAATAGAATTAATAGAAAAAAATACCTCTCTGATCTCATTTTCCTTAGGATATTAAGTTATTAAAATATTGTCTGCATCTGAAATCCGATAAGGGATAAAATGGAGAAGCTCAGGCTTGAGTTATACATTTTGCCTTTACATAATTTAGAGAACTAATCAGTCGCCATCATGCTAATAACTTAAGGATCTTCACAAATTTTTCCATTTACAACTTTGTGGCAAATGTAATTGAAATTAATTCTATCTTTGATAGCAGCATAAAACACCTATAAATTTCTATCACCATCTTTAAGCCAATAAAGTTTGGCTTTATCTTCCAGTATCATGTATTTACTAGTTTTTCAAAATTAAAAGTTTGATTTCTGCGCTTAAAGCTTTATAAAGATATCTTCATTCAAACCATAGCTTAAAATATCATCCCTGAACTAAATACTTTGGGCAAAATCATCTAGTTTCTTATCAACACTTCTGAATATTTTCTTTTTCCATTATTTAAGAGACTTCCTGTGATGAGCAAGTTTGAAAGATAGGTTATGAAGACCATATGAATGATAAGTTTCATTTCACTTATAATTCACAAATTGGTAAAAGTTTTCATGATCACAACACATCCTCATCAATTTGAAATGATAACTCTTGTAGCCACCATTTCTTAAACTAGTTAACATTAGGGTATAATCAGAATGGATTCTAAAGATTAGAGAGAGCTTGACACTGGGAATCTGAAACAAAACATTTGGATTGATAAAAATCATGTCAATCTTTTTATAAATCCTTATAACACCGTTTTGATTATTTGTCCCCCTAAAATACATGAAGCCCAACTTTAAAGAGAAAGAAATTAAGTTTTTGCATGTTGCCTTCATCATAAATTTACGATCCCTTTTTTACTCCCATCTTGATATTACATAAAAATCACCTTCACTTATCCAAGAATCCTTTATAATATGATTTTAATGAAGAATAGTATATCAAATTTTTCTCTTTAAATGTTAGGAACAAGTAGCATAGACAACACTAACAAATATTGATTTGTTGGTGCTAAGATGAATATTGTTCAAACTAAAAACATGTTCATTACCTTGAACTACATTAAAGGGCACTTCAATAATTAAAAAAACAGTAATATGGTGATTAACATCTGCATCATAAAATAAAGAGGGGAAACCAAATATTTTAGAAAGCCTTCAAAGCTTAACTCCTCTAGCTTTAGGCTCCAGAATACACAAGCACCATGGTTTAAACTTTGACATGAGATATTTGAGATGATGTGATGTACCTTGGTTGCAAGCACCCCTAGCATTCATATGAAAAATTGAGTGGTCATTCGTTAAATTCAGTAGTTTATTTTGTGATAGCTCTATCAAGAGGTCTTGTGTCTTTAGAACACTAATCTTTCTTGTCTTCAATAAAATCACATTTCTTGTTGATCATTCCATGAGAACTTGAGAGACAAGATCTTTGGAGGCAATTGTGCCAGAAGTTGTGTTCTGATTTTGTGATTGTTGGATTCTTCTTTCCTTCATCAGGTTCTTCCTTTTAATATTTTCCTCTCTAGTTTTCTTCATGTGTTTGCTGATAAGATTTTAGTGTTGGATTTCTTCTCTTAACAAAATAAACTTACTGTCTTTAGCATCCTTATAGATATCATTCATTGAGCTAGTCCGTTCTTACGATATTATTTGCTAAGTATTTAGAGGTTCTTGAACCTCATTCAATTTCCTTGAGAAATGGCATTTCATTAACCTCGGTAAAGGTTGCTCCAAAATAATCGTATTTTTCAAGGATTGTTTCTCATCTCTTATTTCTCCCTCCTTAATAAAGGTGTTCGTGCTTGCTTCTCTAATAGGTGTTTGATTCGTTTTTGTAGCCTTACTCTTTTTAACTTTAATCTATTTTTTTCATTTGCATTTTGCATCACCAATTGGTTTCTTGATTGGTTTTCAACTGCTTTGTGTTTCATCTTCTTGCATTCTGTCACAGTGTGTCCATGCAGTTTGCAGTTGATGTAAAAAATCAAATTACCTTCAAAGACAAACTCTTGCCACCAACCATGAAAATATTTAATGTCAATGTATAATTCCAACATAAGTTCTTTGACATGATCAATGAAGATCTAGTCCTCATCTTAGTGCATTTGTCTAAGTTCAAGAACTTTATAAATTGTTGGCGAAGACATCTGAGCACTCCATCATTGAACAAATCCAGCTTAAGATAAGGCAAACAAATCCATGCATATATGATGATGTTTGATTATCTTTTGTGATGGAACTTAGTTAAACATCTAAAAATTTGAAAAGGGATGTACCAACGGATTGGGGTGCCTGAGTAAGGGTGGAAACCAAGTCCTATTTTGATGAAAGGATAACCAGAACTTGCCGCCCGTCCATGTCATTCACGATGGCCTAACTTTCTAGATTCCATGCAGTTTCAGATTCCTTCTCCACTATAGAGATATGTGGCCTCTTGTTTAATAATTTCATCATAAATGCATATTGAAGTTGCTAAGTGCAGGCCTGGATCTTTGTCGTAGTGAAAATAAGCTCCGTTTTGCCCTCATTGTTAATAGGTTATCTCATCAAAAGTTCAATATTAGTGAAGCGTATTGGCTTCTCTTAGTGAGTAAAGGCAGCATAGCTATGAGTCTGACTCCAAAGGTCAATCACAGGTCGTGAAAGACCGTCAATCCTCTCCTCTCTCCCTCTCTCTTTCTCTCTCTTACATATCTCTGTTTTCACTAACTTAGTTATTAGACCACTTTAGAAGTTATAATAATTTTTTTTATAAAACTCGCAAACTTAGTTCTTACACTACTTTTAAGGTTTTAAAACATATGCTATATATAAATCTCACAAACTAGGCGCAAATAAGGTTTGAATTATTTTAATACAAAATATAGGATTTAAAAGCACATAAACATAGTTCTTAAGCTACTTTTGGGGTTTTAACACATAATGTGTTTATTAATGTAGAACTTTGCTCAAATGTTATTTGAGTCATTTAAACATAAAACATAGGATCTTAAACTCACAAATTTAATTCTTAGGCTTTTTTGAAGGTTTCCCACATAAGTTGATTATAAATCTTAAAACTTAGTTGAAGTGAGGTTTAAGTTGTTTTAAAAAAACCTAAGGTTTGAATCTCACAAACTTAGTTCCTACACTTATTTGTGGTTTTAGCACATTTGTGTATAAATATAAAAAAAAACTTGGCTCCAATGAGGTTGTAGTAGTTTTAAAACAAAACTTAGAATTTGAAACTCACAAACTTTTTTAAATAAAAATGTTGAAAAAAAGAAAGGGGTTCAAATTTAGAAGCTCCTCCTTCTCTCTAAAATCTTCATCCTTTCTTCCCTTCCTTAACCCTCCTTCTCGCAATTGGTAAAATCTTAGTCCTCGCTGCGTGATGCCTAAAGGCCTTGAAAGGTTCATCAAAACCTTCAATGTTAAAGACCTCACATCTGCTTCATGCCAACCATAACTTACTTGAATTCTTCATAATAAAACCCTATACCTGTGGCTTCTGCCCATGTAGCACCTTCTTCAAATTAGACTAACACTGACTCGTCTAATAACTCTACTGGCGACCCCCAAGTCCTTTGCCTACTAAGGTTTGTGGCCAAACCACAAACTCAAGGTTTCACACTTAAACTTCTGTAAAGGAACAAACTCTAAAGGATGTAAAAGTTACTACTCTTTTCACTCTGAACAAACTAAAAGCGTGAGGTCAAAACCTCAAGCAAAAACTAGTCACCAAGTTTTATACTAGATCACAAGTTCCTTTTTCATCTCTTTTGATGGTTCCCCCATTTCAATATGAAAATAGAATCCTCAAAGGAAGTCGCTTGAGTAAGAATCTTTAGGATCTAAAACAAGATATAAACAACATAGGTTGTGAGATTTATAAACAACATAGGTTCTAAAACCTTAAAAGTAGCTTTAAAACTAAGTTTGTGACTTTCAAATCCTACGTTTTATGTCCAAACATCTTAAACCACATTTGAGCCACTTTTATAGATTTATAAACAACTTATATGTTAAAATCGAAAAAACAAACAACCAAAGTTTTAAGCTTCAAATCCTATGATTTGTGTTAAAATAAATGAAACCTAATTTGTAAATTTTTGAGATACAAATACTAAAACCTCAAAATCAATGTAATAACTAAATTTAAGTATTTCAAATCCTTAGTTTTATGTTAAGATAATTTTAACCTCGCCTATGCCACAATTTTTTAGCTTTATAAACTACATACAAGCTAAAATCTCAGAAGCAGCTGATGAACTGAGTGTGTGAGTTTCAAATCTAAAGTTTTGTGTTAAAACAATTCAAACCTTATTTAAGACATGATTTTGAGATTTATAATCAACTTATATGATAAACCCTTAAAAAAGTAAAAGAACTAAATTTGTGAGTTTTATATCCTATGTTTCAATTAGAAAAACAAATATCATTTTATCGTATAGAAATTGATATAATTAATTAGTAAAAAGATATATGAATTTTTTAATTTTTCTTATTTAAGATATACAGAATCTGTAAATCCCAATTCAACCACTAGACCACATATACGGGATTATGTTTCTTTCCTGCTTAGTCTAAAATTAACCTAAAAATCAATGTCCATGCTAGCATGTATGGGACTGCATTTGATCCATGCTGAGTCAAAAATTAACCTAAAAAGCCAATGTCCATAGCTGCAAGGCTTTGACCTACTGCCCAATAATTGTTGTGGAGGAGTTGAGTTAATAAAGAAGGGCATGCAATGCAGGTGTTAATTGATTGCAGCCTCATCATTATCAGAGTCGCCTGAACTCTTCTTCTCTATGCTCTTCTCCTGGCATCCTTTGTTTGATCTTCTTTTGATGATTGAAATGCTTTTTAGCTATTCATTCTTCCAGAGCTTTTAAATTTTCTTCTCCTCTTTTGATGAACTCTACCTCTTCTGTCCTTCTTTGGTATAGTCTGCATCCATCATTTTTTATAGCGTCTCATTTGCCGGTACAGGTGAAAATTGCCTAAGCCAAATCCAGTTGAACTCCTAGAGGTACTTCTAACATGGATTAGAACATTCTTGATAATCCTCCGTAGCTTGACCTCTAAGTCCTCATGTTCCGGTTGGTGCACGGGCGGCATGTACTCCACAAAAATTGTCGACCCAACTAACGCCACCAACGCATCTCTAGGTGATAGTGAGCTATCAATAACTGAAGCCATTAGTATAAGTGAGATGAAAAATTTAGTGTTATTAGAGCTTCCACTGGAACTGATATCCTTTTTCAATAGCCTAGTGTTGTCTGATGATGAAGATAAATTAATATGGTCAAGCTCTTCAAATGGTTATTTTCTGTTACTGAGATTTAAAATTCATGTTAGGCATTTTTCTACCGTTACAATGTGGTTTTGCAAGTTTCATTAGCATTGGATTCTTGCCAAAATTAGTTATTTTATTTGTCGCATCCTTAATAATGTTATGTCAGTTGATTCCATGATTCAAAATTATGGTATTCCTTTGGTTTTTCTAGATGCTCGTGTTGTATAAATCTTAATCATATTTTCATTGACGGAGAAGTTGCTCCATTTACATGGTCAAAAGTGAAAATTTCTCTAGACATTTCTAGCCTTCCTTTTTCAGTTCAATCTCTTATAAGAAGTTAGGTGGAGGGAGCAGATCCCAAAATGTGCCAATTTTTTCTTTTATGTTCTTCCTGTAGTGAGAGCTTATGGGGGATATGGCTACATAAAACTAATCATATGTATGGTGATTCATATTCTTTCCCGCGCATTTTTTATAAGATTCATACATGTTAAGTAGCTTGGCCCCAATAGGTCATATATATGTGCAGGTGAATTGTACTGATTCCCCCTCTTGTGATTTCTTAGCCATTAGCCCTCCAAAGGCACTCAACTTAAAATCTTAATGGATCAAAAGGATTGGGTCTAATGACAATGTTTCGAATGTGACTGCTTCATTTTTGAATAATTTCCAAGGTGATGGGTTTCTTTGTCATGTCAATGGTAGATTTATCGGGAGTCATGTCAAGTGAGAATAAGATTGCATGAGTAGAAGAAATATGCTTCAACTTACTTGATTGAGTACAACTCACTTCACCGACTAAGGAACTCCTTTACAATTTTGCTTAGTCGACTAAGAAGTTATGGGAAGCATTAAATGGATGAGTGTTAGAGGAAATTCTCCTTACTTTGATGGCCAATGAATCCATTATTTTTATACCCAATCCCATTAGTATAATTGGAGCCTTCCACTGCACAACAAAAGACATCCAAGTGAAATTCAAGCCAATGAAGAGCATCTCTATCTTTACTTATTTTCATAATTTTTGTCTAGCTTTGTAGCAGAATTCATGGCTTCCAACCAAGCCATATGCAAGTAGTCTCTTACTATTCTAATGGATCAACGGATCCCAGAGTATTGTATTCTTACTCTATCCAAATTTCATTTATAAAGTTTTACCTTATTGCATTTCCATGTAGTCTTTTTTATTTATATGTTAACAAGCCTTGTTTTAGGATTAACATGTTATAATTGAGCATAGAATTCATGTGATAAAAGAACCTTGGCTTTATTACCCTCCGTGGTCATGCTCTTAGGTAATGAATATTAAAATTTAAAGTAGTTAAGAGTATGACCTAGTTGTAATCGATGGACTTGATAACCGAAGGTGAGATCTAAGATTGTCAAGAAATTCAAGTAATATTATTAAGTCGAGATCACCCTGTCCATTATCCTATGTGCATTAAGCCAAAGAAGGTGAGAATCAGAGTTGCCTCGATGTCTATGATAGTGTGTTCATTAAAGACCGATAACTGAAAGTGAGAATCGGAGGTTACCAGAAAGGGATGAATGCGACCCCGGAAATACTTTTACACATACTCAGGAGGTAAAGTATCTCATCCTTCCTATTGGTATGCGGAATGAATCAATACGTGGAAAGATTGTAGTAGCAAGCAATGCTAAGAAAAGATCTAGGAGCTACATATTGACTTGAGAAGCTCGAGTGAGATATCTTATGCATACATAAACCATGGCCAAGTAAGAAAAAGGCATTATATAGTTGCACATATAGGTATATGTGCTCTAGGTGAAGTAGCATCCGAGTAACGTTTTCCTCACTTGAACCAACCTAAACTATCCAACTATTTATCGAAAATTGAATATGTAGGCGACAGTAACCTAATTGTTCAATTAAGACTAGGCTCCTTGTGTACGACCCTAGACTTAACAGGTAAAAATTATGTTTGACGAGTATTTGACCTCTTTACTCAAAAGGTGAAAATACTACACCATCAATATTCTTTCTTTGAAAAAAAAAAACTAAAATTTCATCGTGATGCCTTTTTGACTCACAAATGCCATTGTAGCTTTTAGATTATGAAGAATAATGGTTTCGAGTCCTTTCTCAACAAGTTTGTTATTGTAATTATGAAAGATAATCTAGTTTAGTTGAAGACTAAAGGTGAGAATGTTTTGTTTTTATAATATAAGTTTTATGCTAAGTTTTTTTAAGTGTAATTTTTTGTAGGAGAATGTTACATTTCTTATCTATATCATAAAAAAAGAGGATGTGAAGATTGATTCTTCTAAGATTACATCATTCGAGAATTAACCTACACCTACTTCAATAGCAAAAAATTGTAGTCTTCTTGGTTTGACGGAATACTATCAATGATTTGTGATGGATTTCTCATATATAGCCGCCCCATTGACTTGTCTAACTCAAAAAAGAGTTAAGTTTGTTTTATCTAACGACTGAGAGAAGAGTTTTCAAAGAATAAAAAGAGCAATGACTACTATGATGATTCGTGTCATATCTTAGATCACATGGATTTCGATGTACTATGATGCCTTTGGCGAGGGGCTTCGGTATGTCCATATTCAACATAATTAAGTTATTCCTTAAGCTTCTCATCAATTCAAGAAACATTTGCATAATTACCTTATTCATGACCTTCAGTAAACTGTAATTTTTTATGCGTTAAAAATAGGGAGACACAATTTATGTGGAGCATCTTTTGAGGTATTTACTAATTACAAGAGTTTGAAGGTAACTTAGAGCGCATATCCCTTAGTGGGAAATTTATGGGAAAAGAATAATGTCGTAATAAACTATGCGTTAATAAACTTGGATTTATTAACCCATAAATCACCCAGACTATAGTATTGTCTATCATTTGGGAAAAGAATAATGTTGTAATAAACTCCCTTAGTGGGAATTTATGGGTAACTTAGAGCGCATATCCAAGGTTATGAGGCTACTTACGAAAGATTTATCTGAGTTACATAATCAAGGAGTTTTTTTTAGAGTTAGTGAAAGTCAAACTCTTCATGCATGTTGATGAGACCAAATTATTAGGTCTACTTTATACTTAACTCATCTAACTATTGATTGTTTGAGAGTTAAATATAATGATTTTTCTAGTTTTCATATTTTAGGGTGATTTTAAGTCTTAAAGTAAAAAACTGATAAAAATGATGTTTTTAGATCAAAAGATGGAAAAAAACTCACTATTTGGCCAAGCGATAGAAGATTGCAGTGTGGCGCGCATGGTGACGAAGTAAGGAGTGCACGGTGGATCATTAATGGTGTGTAACTCTCTATTGTTTCCTAAAATTGGGTCAGGAAAACTCATAAACTTTTAAGGGCCATAACTTTCTTACTAGATATCCAGATTAGATTATTCAAATGGCTACAGAAAGAGGAAATAAAGATCTTCACTTTGCTAACAGGAGTAAAAGTTTATTTTTAGACAGATTTATGCCAGAAGCACTAACAAAGTCGGAGCCTCGAACTTTCTGAAATTCAACTCAAGAAAATATTTTTGATTTCCATATCACGATCAGTCTGATTCTCCAAAGAATTCCTATGACGTATACATCAAAGATACTTACCAAATCGTGCAAGAACTTTATTGCCAAGTTTGGTGTTATACTCAACTATATAAGGAGTTCATCGCCCCTTCTTTTTATACATCTAACAAGCATCACAACACAACTCTCTCTTCTCTCAAGTCCAAAATTCTCATAAGGTTTTGACCCTATTTTGCTACTATAGGGCAGTAGGGAAAGTCATCAGAGGCAAGAGCAAGTTTGGTACATAAGGATTGTTCTACTTACCTTATTTTGTGTCTTTCCATGGCCATTTGTGGCTAAATTCTTTTCTGTAGTGCATGTGTAATAACTTATTATATGTTTTTTTGAGATTATCATTCTTTAATAAAAAAAAATTTGATGTAAATTTTATTGAGCTTAACCTTTATGAATATTATTTATTAGCATAGTCTGACAAAATAAGTATCCTTGTAATTGTTATATCGCTGATCTAATTGTGAAGGCTAGGGTTAATACCAATTTGTCGAGTAGCAAATAAACATATGTTGTGCATGTTTAAGTTTTAAGCATACTCTAGATAGCCTAGGACCGTATTATCTTGATTGGATTCCCTATCATTGTTCGTTAATACATATGTTCTTCCTCTATGCTTATGTCCCACATGTAGGCATATAGAATTCATATCATTGGCTAAAGGGTATGATGATATTATGGTATAAGTGATTGTTTTCACTTTGTCATAGTATTCTAGTGCATGAAGTCGTATACTTCACTGAGTTTGGTTCAATACATGGTTTTATCCTCATAATCGATAATCAACATAATCACAAGTTAGCCAATAGAGTTACGCGCCTGTTTACTAATTTCTTTTCTTCTCTTTTAAAATCTTTCTTTTTAGCAGATTTCACAATACTCATGAAACCCCTCCCCAACTCTTGTATTTTTAGTTCTTTTGTTAGTTACTAATCTTATAGGTAAATGTCCCTATGGATTCGAACATAACTTACTACTTGCTAGTTTGTCTAGGTTTTTATTTGCATAACACTCTCAACGACGGTTTTATCACACATCTATGACTGATTCCTACCTTGGTAAGTCGTATTGGAGAAGCTCAAGGCATTGACCCTAAATGATTAAGTTGATGGTTTAAGTCTTAAAGGGTAAAGACGTAACTTATATCCTTGGCCCTATAATCGTAAAGAAGCTTAAAAGGGGTCATACAACTACAGACACATTCTGACAAACTAAAACATTAAAAAAACGAGTACTAGAATTAAACAAGATGACAAATGGAGTCTTAAGAGCTGACATAAGCAAAGGTGAAGTTCACCAGATGAGGACCCTTCATCGCCAAATGAAAGATCACAAGATGCAGCACCTATCAGAAACTAGTATATACTCGGTCGAGTAGATTTCTACTGTGCATGAATACAAGCCTAGATGCAGATCTTTATTGAACGTGAACCACACACAACCGAGTGGATTTCATGAGGAAAGTTTTACTCGGCCAAGTAAGTGCATTTATTGCACCTTACTCAACCTTGTAGCTAATAGGACTTTTATTGGGTTATCCTATGCAAATAAATTTATAATTACTTGCTCACTAGCTAGTAGCAACTACCGGGTCAATCCACGTGACTAGCATGCATATTATAAGAGCAAAACTAAGATTTCTCAGGCAATTTCAAACGATCCTCAGGCTTACTTATTGAGACTTTGTCCATGTCTCATGTCTCTATAAGAAATTCATTCAGCTCCTCCTTCTTCAAATTCTAGAATAGCTCCCTTGTTTTAAGATCATCCATATCAATGGAGCTCAACCCTTCATAACTTAGCTATCATTTTAAAGTGTCAAAGATACTCATGTGGAAAGTTTGATCGCCAAACTCCATAAAGAGCATACTTTTAGCCACATTAATTTTGGTTTTAGCTACTGCCATAAACTGATGTCTAAAATGATGGGATGATGTTGTAGAAACCTATCTTTCATTACATTTAGCACATAGAAGTCTGCAATAAAGATTAAATTCTCCGCCTACATTAAAATATGGTAGATGGGGGAAGACAGATGAAGGTTAGAGAGGGAAGGGGAGGTGGACGGTCACCGGGCCGCTTGGTGATAGGGCGTAGGTTTGGGGTCGTGGGGATGAGGGTCCGTGTGGCAGACCATTTCTCTCGTATGCGTCGTAACCCATGGATGGTTGCGAGAGGGGTTTTTGTTCGTTGCAGGCGAGGAATGAGGATTAGGATTTGGAGCATCAGTTGTAGGAGAATGCGATCCGCTTCTCCTGTCGGTCGACGAGTGGCAGGGCTATTGGGAAAAGGCTCTCAAGGAGTTGTGCCAAGAAAAAGTATGTGAAACATCAGGAGATACATTAATTTAATCCCGATGAAATTGCTAAAGTCGGTTGGAGAACCAATCTAGGCCGCACTATGGCATAGAGGGAGGCGAGATAATTGATGTATCCTAGCGAGTGGAGGAGATCGGGAATCGCTAGCCTCCAGCATGGAGTTGAGGAGTCGACTGTTAAGTTGGCCGTGCATTGCTTATGTATTACGGTTCCCGGGCTCAGTGATAGAGGTCCCATGACGTTGGATCAGCCCTATCATGAGGCTTGTGTGGTGGAAAAAGGGTGGTCGGACTAGGGGAAGTTTATGTCCCGGACTATAAAGCAGGTAGTCGATTTCCCGACCCTCTCGGACATCGGCGTCGCTGTAGAAAAACTTCCTGAGGGACCAAGAATTCGAGTATCTCCTTTCTTGATGCCCTATTCTGGCAAGTGAAGGTTAGTGGGCCTTTCTTTCTAGATGTGAAAGTAGTTCTGAAGCAGGAATCATCAAGGGAAGGGCCGCTGGTGATAATTTTTTTCAGAAGACGAGCTTTACATGGGTTGATGCTTCATGGAGATGGCCATTATTCTTTGATTCACTGAGGGCTGGCCGTCTGTCTTGAAATCGGGAGGCATGTTAATATGCATTGGGGTTTTCATCTCAACCTGTTGTGAGAGCTTTGGATAGAAGGAATAACCTTGTGAGGCATGGTGAAAGTTCTTATATGTCTGTCATAAAGGATTTACAATGCCCTTTTCCAGCCTTTCAGGTGGACGAAGGACTTCTCACAGAGAAGGGATTCCTGTATGACTGTTGCTTGGATGAAGTTGATTGGGTTGGATCCATTCTACTTCCGAGAAAGCTATTTACGAGAGATATGCAAAGTTTTTGGTGCATTCCTTAAGCTTGACAATCGGACCTCAAAGCTCACAAATCCAGCTTACGTGCGTGTCTGTGTGGAGATTGATGCAGCCCACAAAGCTATATTAGTTAGTTTTCTCTTCACCATAGCTTCTCTTATAGCAATGTGTGAGTAGTCTACTAAGATCCTAGAGTTTTTTTGACCCTATCCTAATTGTTTTTATATAATTATTTCAATATCAAGTTTCATTTATCATATTTATTTTGATATGCATCCTTGCAACATTCATACTATACCACTTGTTCACTTATATAAAAGACGAGTGAAAACTCACATGATAAATGAGCACTCATGAATATGAAAATGACATTATGACATTTGCAAGGATAGGAGATGTATACTTTGTGCTCCTCTCTAGGATTCAGTTTTGGTGTTGAGTCGGAATTATTTATTTTTTAGCATACATATTTGGAGAATGGTTATGCTTAGCTATATTGTATGACCATGAAGTTATACAGTGCTAGTTTTAAAGCATGTGCCAAGTATATCATTTCTTTGTTAGTTACAACTATATTAAACTTACCCTTCTGGCATAACTTGTGATGATGACTTGTTATTGATTCATATGTTTGTATGTGCGATGGCTACGTCGAACTGCTCCCTAGGATCAGCTACTATTAATTAGGTTATCTACTCTCATTATTTATTTAAAATTGAATATCTAGACTAAAAACATTAGCTCTTAGATAAGCTCAACGATCCTCTAGTTTGACCCTAGACTTACTGAGTTATAAATTATTTTTGACTCGTATTAAACTCTCACTTGTCAGGCAGTGACAGTTTAATTATTTGAAGCTTTTGTTCTCTAGTTTATTTAGCTTAATTCTAAAAAAAGAGTATACCAAAATATTTTTAAAAAAAACTTTTTTATCTTAAATTATATGATATTTCATTCTATTATCAAGCCACATCTTTAGTTCAGGGGTATACGCTAACCAAAGTGTAGGAAAAGATCATTATAAAAAAATTAAGAATTGGATGACCATTCAAATGGTGTATGAACAAGTTTCTCTCAAGAAGAATATTGGAACTATTGGAAAGAGCAATCCTATGAAGAAGAAGAAAATGGGTATGATCATGATTCCTTATCTTTGAATTCTTATGACGATTATTTGTTTGAATATGATCCCACATACCAAGCATCTCCATCACTGAATAGAGAAGAGGCTTCCTTCCATACTATTAAACTAGTATCAGTAGCCACATCAATAACTTATCAATTATTTCAAGGCCACATAAGAATGGGAGGAAGAAGGGAGGATATTTTGAAACTTTCCCAATTGTTGCATGACTTGACTTAAATAAAAGATAGTCTAACCCCTCAAACTCCTGATCAAGGTTTAAATGAAACTTTTACACATGAGGTCTGTGAGCCAAGAAACAATTACATTCAAGATCTAGAACCAGAAGTAGCTACCCCAGCTGTGGCACACCAAGAAACTAACTAGGTCAAAGATAAGCAAGATTGCCTAAACACTCCAAGTGAGCTTAAAGATCTTGAAGAAGACCTAATATATAAACTAATAGCTCGAGCTATAGAATACTTCAAGAAGATCGGAATATACAATAAGGGTAAAAAAAAAGGATTTATAGCCCAATATAAATGATCATAAGGACACTTTAACAAGCAATTTAAGTTGATAGATGATGAGGAATTCTTAACTGATGATAATACGATTAAGAAATCACAAGTCGTAATTGATGAAGAGTTGGAGCTTGGTGAAGAAGAGTACTAGAGCGAAGAACCTCGAGTCAATTGGAATAGAGTGACACCAAGCCATCATGTTTTCAAGTTCGTAAGGACTTCATAGAATTCTACCCAGAAGGGGAAAAGAAAACCTTTAATATTTAAGATGAAGGAAAGGAGGTTAGCACACCCTTTGACTTGTTTAAAGATTTGGAATCTGGTGTGCCAACAAAACATATGGAACCTAAATCATCTGGAAATATACATGAAGAATACGAGAAGAACATGCTTCCTCCATATGGTTAAGTCTTCCTACCCTTACCTCCTAAGCTCAAGCTTCTTAACAATATTCGGACCTTCAACACCAAGGTTGAGAGGAGGCTTGGAGAGAACACTGTGCAAGCTCTCAAGGGGAGACATCCAAGAAGGAACAATAACCCACATTAGCAGAGGTGGAAGGTTCTTCTAATGGGTCTTTAAGGTTGATTAAAGATCCCTCTAAAGAAATGAATAAGTCTTGCCAAAGGCATTTACGGTAAATAACCTAGATTGTAAGTCATCTTTTTATTTCAATATTTTTGAGTAGTTATAACTTAGTTTGAGTGAATTTCCGGCATTCATTGAGTGCCATGGTTTTATCCTAATTATAGAAAGTCCGGAAATCACTACTGCCACATGCTAACGATTCAACCTAATTTTGCTATGTCCCTATTCATATACATGCATTCACTTTGTTATCTTTATATGGTTCAATGCTAAAGGTCTAAGCATTATTTAAGTGGAGGGGGGAGGTAACATAGCTCGGGCATTATATCTTATACATATGTTTTACACAAAATAAAATAAAACTAAATTAAATTAAATTAAATAAATAGTTGTTAGTAGACTCTTAAATTGGATTTTGGAACCTTCTAACTTATCATGAAATGCGAATAACTCTTTTGCTGGTAAATTTTTAAATAAATAAGATATTGAGGCAAAGCCTTAAGTATAGAGTAGAAGTTATCTTGGATCAACGATTTTCAAACCAGTAGGCACCGTACTTAGATAGTTTCAAAAATTTTAAGTTAATATGTGTTTTGTGATGACCCTATTCATTAATTGAAAAGATTATTGTTTGACTCCCAATTTGTAAAGGTTTTAAAGTATATTATGAAGTCTTAATTGTGTAGTGATCTCATCATTTCAATTCTCTAAATATAAAAAGACAAAAAGAAAAGATAAAGAATATATATATCAAAAAAATCAAATGGGGGAAGAAAAATTTTCTAAACCTGTGAAAAAATTAAATGGAAGAAAAGTTCTCTTGAAAGAGGAGCCAAAGGCTAAATGAATTTAGGAATCATTTAAGGAGTTGAGGCCAAAGGCCAAATCCACTTTCGTACTTATACTTGTCTTTTGTATGATTATTTTTCTTACGGATTCTACCTTTTGACTGTATTTGATACAAAGATTGGGGGGAGACCGTAGTGCTTACATAAAAATACGTGTTTTACCTTTTATAAAAATTACTTTTGAGCTCTTTGTTTCTTATGGACTAAGACTTGTTCTAGGGACTTGAAAACGTGTTTTGAGCCATACGCTCATGGACTAGTCCTGACTAGAAAAGGCGATTGGTGGGAAAATTTTGTATGATTAGTTTGGAATGATACATAGCTTTATAAAACTTAGTACTTTTTAGATTCCAAGCTAAAATTAGAAAGTGATCTTTCCAAATCTCTATTTCAATTTGGTAATCAAGACATTTTTTATTAAAAAGCTATCTTATTTGTAAAAATTATTTTTTGCATTTGATTGATTACATATTCAAGACTAGGTTTGATGTATCTCATCATCCATGTAGAATAAATAAATAGGATTTGTGTGAGACTAAAAAAACTCTCATGAGATTACAACTCGTCCACTAGGCACACCTAGGGGTTTAGAGGCTTGGTAAATATGTTAAATGCACCTGTAATTCCTACAAAGTTGAGTTAGTATTTTTATTGTTTTCTGTATTACATAGTAACTGAGATATATGAAATACAAATATTACATATATAAAACCACAAGGGCAAAAATTGGGATATTTTTCCTCCACATTACAGAGTGACATTCTTTCTTTGTTCGGGACGAACAAATCCTAAGAGTGAAATTTTGATCCGGGCAAAACATACCAATTTTTAAGACTCTATTCTGAGTGATTTTGGTCATCTTCAAACTGTTATACCTCTTTTTCAGTGGTTTTATTTTTCATATACAGAAAATTTTCAAAACTAATGGAGAAATGGAAAAAGAAGCATTTCAGATAAAAAAAAACAAAGCAAATTTGAAGAAAAAGATCAAGCCAGAATCTACTTAATTAAATACGTCCAAGTCACCTAAGTAGGAGAAGACATGACTCTCACACGACTCAAGTGAAGTCAAGAACAACTTTTACTTGGTCCCATTATACAAAGTGCTTAAATCTCACTCAGTCCAAGTAGCATTATTACACCTCATTCGGCTCAAGTAAAAAAATATCTTTGCTTGACTTGGTTTGAGGAAGTTCGCTCGGTCTGAGACTAAGATTTAGCGCAATCTTACTCGGTCCGAGTATGGGGGCTAGGGGCCTTAGATGAGAGGATTAGGGGAGTAAATTGTCAACCTCTTGAAAGCTCTTAACTCCATATGTTTCTCCCATTTCAGCACTATAAAAGGAGCACTTCTCAGCACTTCCAAGACACGTTGAAGCACAAAGGAAGTAAGAAGATAGAACACACTATCTCTCTCTAGCTAAATTTATATTTTAATTGAATAGTAGTTAGTTTTATATCCACCATGACTTCTCTTATAACCATGTGTTAGTGACCTACTAAGACTCTAAGGTCTTTTTGACCCCATCCTAAATATATTCAAATACTTGTTTTCATTCATTATATTTATTTTCCTGTACTTCCTTGCAATGTTCATGGTATACCACTTGTTCATTCAGATGAGTGACAAGTGATAACTAAATTGATAAGTAAGCACTCATGAATATGAGCACCACATTATTATGTTGGCAAGGATAGGAGATATATGCTTTATGCTCCGCTCTAGGATTCGGTTTTATTCCAACTCCATGTTGAGTCTGAATTTCTGATTTAATTTTATATATATTTAGAGAATCATTATGCTTAGTTACATTGTACCAACATGAAGTGTCATAGTGTTGATTTTAAAACATGCACTAGGTATATCATTTAATTGTTACTTCTAACTATGTTAGACGTGTCCTTTTAGCATAACTTCTTATGATGACCTGATATTGACTCATATGTTTGTATGCATGATGACTAATTTTAGTTCAATGTTCATTTTAGTTCATTTTTCTAATCTCATTATTTGTTTAGAAATGAATATCAAGATTAGAAAAATTAGCGCTTAGATTAGTCCAACGCTCCTCATATTTGACCCCGGGACTTATCGGGTTATAAATAATTTTGACTGGTAATAGACCCTCGCTTGTGAGATACAAAAATATTACACCCTCAAATAAACTTAACCAATTCCACAACATATATATATCATAAACTAAATCATAGGCTCAACCTAACAAAAATGGAATAAAGCGAATCAAATTTTTACCAAACATAATCACTAGCACAATCCTGACATAAATTAATAAACCACCGAATCCAATCTAATTAAAAATTAAATTATGTTATCGTAAAGAAAGACGGAGAGGGGTTAGAGTGCATCAGAGAGGGGGCTGAGTGAAGAGTGCGATGGGATTTAAAGGTGTGGGGATGGGGAGAGGAAGGTAGATCGCAAGAGTGGTAAAGGAGGCAGATTAAGGGGGGGAGAGGCTACCTAGGGTGGGGTGAGGGGCAGAGGG
>NQLW01000070.1:0-14344 GCA_002312845.1 Kalanchoe fedtschenkoi
ATCTTACTATGAAGAGGGCCCCAAACTCAAGTCCTTGCCCAGGAAACACACATATATTATTCCCCCTTTGGGTATGAGCACGCAAGTGTTGAACCAGATAGATTCCCCACTAATCTATCTTAAATTTGTATTCTAATTAATCTTTAGGAGTTCAGTATCAAAAATTCTAAAATTAGCAAGACAAACTAGAATTCCATCCATACGGCTAACTTGCATTAATTAGTCTAAGTTGTTTAGGGGAAATTTCTGTTACTGACAAAATTAATGAGAACCTAGAAACTATAAATCTCAGGTACTGGCCAAAAAATGAACCTTATATAGTGATCTCCAACTTTTCGAGTTAGTGATGTTTATGGTGTGCTGGAAGAATGCCCTAGTTTGATTCATGCACGGAACAAAGTAGCACAATGGAGAAAAAGAAGAAAAAAGGAAAAAGAAAACTACCTTGTGTTGTTTGTTACTGGATTCATATTATCAAATCGATTCATCTGCTTGACTGTAAACTATCACTGTGTAAAAAAAAGCCCTGAAAATTTATCTAAGTAGCAGGCAAATTACGAAAGCATGCACACAGGTCGTTTGTGATCCTTTAACATCTGTTTTTTCAGTAACTGAATGATAATATACATATCTTCTTTCCCACTTATTAAAAAAGGCATCGATTCTGTGGAGGTGGATCTGAAAATGGAGAAAGTGACAGTCACCGGCTACGTTGACCGGAACAAGGTTCTGAAAGCAGTGAGGAGGAGGGGGAAAAGGGCTGAATTTTGGCCCTACCCAAATCCACCTCTTTATTTCACTACAGGAACCGACTACTTCAAGGACACAACCAGTGACTTCAAGGAGACCTACAATTACTACAAGCATGGCTACAACTTGGCCCATCGACACGGCAACATTCTCCCAACACACCGAGGGGATGACAAAGTGAGCAACATGTTCAATGATGATAATGTGAATGGCTGTTCAATCATGTAATTACCTTCAACTGATCCAGCACTAGAAAGTGCTGAACTGTGTGTGTAATAGTATTGAAGGGTATGCGTGTGTATATCTGGCTAGTATATTTAGCTAGTGCTTAAAATTTTTAGGTAATTAGTTTCAAGGGAAATAGATATGGACATCCAAATCATCCCCAGGAAGAGCAGCCCTTCAGCGCGCAGTAATCCTCCCATGCCTCAAGCAGTCCAGTCTGCGCTTGTTCGCGTTCTTTTTGTATCGCGCTTGTTGCGCCTTTCTCTGTACCGCGCTCGCGGAGTTCCGGTTTCTTCCTAATATATGATTGTTTTTCGTTAAAAAAAAAGCAAATTTTGAAACTGGGGAATAATAAAATTGACGAGAGACAAAAAAAAAAAAAAATAGATATGGACATCCTTGTGCTTTGGCTCAGTAGTAAAGTGACCTTCTATATTTATGAAAGTAGCATATTTTCTTGTATTTCAAAATTGTGACACAAATGCCCCATGACACCATCATGAACACCGGTTACCTTCTTGTATTTAGCGGAATCTGTTACCACATTTATAACTAAAAGAGTTGTAATAGGTTGAAAAACTTTTGATTTTTTAGTTAAATATTAAGTAATTATCATCGATTGAATATGAAAAATTAATTTAAAATGTCGAAAAATGTTTGGCGATATTAGTGATGATGTTGTTCTAAGGCGAATAATTAACCTACACATTCTACGGCAAGGAACAATAATATATATAATTTTATTAACTTATGAATCAATCCACTATTCACATATGTTTAATCAAATAAAATAAAATTCATCATTAAAATATATTTAACCAAATAAAAATATCTAAACCGTTACCACGCTTTTAATAAAAAAATGTGTAAAAGTGTAACAATAAGTTGAAACGAATGAACTGCTTTTAGATTGATTACTAACCAGCTGAGATGATTTCGCTGGTGTTGATTACCGACTTGGCTGCGATAGCTATTGGTCTGCATTGAAGTTTGAGTAGGATTTTTAGTTTGAAACCTGGTTACACGGCGGTGTCAACCATGAAATCTAGTGAAAGGATCACTGTGCTCGAAGATAGGTGTGCTCAATTCGAGCTACTGCCAAATGAAATTGAGATCTTAAGAAACCGGATAGAAGAACTTGAAAGGATCTGTGGCGGTCTCGATGGAGCACCAGCGGGTGACTCCCAAGATAGAGAGTTGTCCCAGCGGGGGCAACTTGCGAACATTGAGAGAAAAATTGCTGATTTAGAAGGCGTGCCGGTGGGCATGACCTTGATCACAGAGAAATTGAGAGAGCTTGAAGAAGCTCACATCGATAGAATTCAGGCCTTGGAGGCTCGATTCATCGAGTTTAACCAAACATTCGATGAAATGGTGGGCATTACTCGCCAAATGGACTCTATCTTGGCGACGCAAGATGAGTCTCGAAACTCTCATGAGGAACTCGATGGGAAGGTGACTGAGCTAAATGAGAACACCAAAGAAGCGATTTCGGTGTTGAACAACGAGTTGAAAGAGTTATTGCTCAAGGTGAACTTACTCACTCGGGTCGTCAACAACACTCCGACACCTCGAGAATTTGGGAACCTAAGAGTTCCAGAACCTCGACCCTATGGTGGCGAGCGAAGTGCGAAGGATTTGGACAACTTTCTGTTCGATATGGAACAATACTTCCGCATGGTGAGGGCGGAAGCTGATGAAACAAAAATCACAATGTCTACAATGTATCTTACTGAACAAGCAAAAGCCTGGTGGAGATCGAAATATGAGGAAATTCAAGCTAGACAAGCTTGGCCTCTCACACTTTGCCTACTCAAGCCGGTTTCAGTATTGCATGTTCTCAGTCGGGACACGACAGTGAAAACAATATACTGGGCGTGATGTCGTGTGATGCTTTATTTGTTTGTTAGCGTCCATAATGAAGTCGGAGATAATCAAGAAACAAAACTAGTCGGCAATTCCAAGTTTGAAAAGCCGGCAAACGTTGATTTCAACTTTATACTACTTGTTTGTTTTACACACCTCGCGGCTGGCGCTTTGACAGCACTGCACTGGCTATCTTAACTTTTCAAGTCGTAATGCATGAAGAACATGTGTTACGTACTGCACCCACTAATCATCTATTAGGTTACTGGCTTTGGCATGCTCCATCAGCCACTCAGTTCCACGCATAAGAAAAAGTTATGTATGATCATTGTTGTTATTATATAGCGTGATTGGATCAAATGAAAATAGCGTGTAATATGAAAATTATGAAACTGACTAGATAGATGTCGATTATATTCCTTCATCATCATAAATTTCGATGATCTCGTTTTTACAACAGTTCATTTTCTCTCTCTCTCGCTTGATCTGTCCTGCTCACCATCTTCTTGTAGACATCTCGATTCTTGTAGTTGCCTCGCTCCTCTCGTTGTTTGTTTTGTTTAGCCTTCGTCTAACACAAAACAAATGATAAGTTGCATCATATTCACATACGCGAGAATACTAGTTTGGAATATGATTTATTTGTTCTTCTGACATTCTGTTAGATTTGAATACAATAACATGTATATACATAATAGATCTGATTAAGAGATCAAGTCGATCTGAGTATTAGTGAAGATCTGAAAAATTTAAATTACAATAGGCATCACTTATGATTTATAAGCGTCTTTAAAGTGCTGATATATGACGTCGTCTAAAGTTTACATTAAAGATGACGCTTTCAACAATAAAATGCCGTTAATTATTTTGACTTAAGACGAGGTTTAATAACTATAAGCCACGTTTAAAGTCACATCGGGCATTGAGCAGTTCTGCCCTGGAGAGCCGAAATCCAACTGTTTAAGGACTTAGGAACTTATCCACACTTTCATTTGTTCCCCTGGACAAAAACTTCATGCAAATGGGAGGCTTGACCCCAGCCAGCGCCAGTATGGAACTGGGCAGGGTCCAAATCCCGTCCCCGCAGATCAACCCAGAGGCCACCGCCGGCCCGAACGCCGCCGCCTGCTTCTTGTTCACCTTCTCCCATATGAACAATATCAAACTCCCAACGCACATATCGATCGTGAAGTACGCCCCCAGGTAGAACGGTATGGCCATAGCCATCGGGACCGGAATGAACCTCGACCACTTTTCAGGCACTCTGTCCCTGATCAGGTTTATCACCATGGCCGCTGCGAAGAAACCGTAGCAAAGGTACAGGCAGTTCTTCGGCAAGGACCCGAACCCCTCCACTCCGAGTATGGCCATGTTTCTGTACACTAGCGCGAAGGGCGCTTTGTACTGGGAGGTCGGGGTGCCGAAGTCGGAGAAGGCCTTGTAGAAGAGCCAGAAGACGGACGGAGATATCACGCACCCCATTGCGGTTCCGATCACTTGGGACACGAACATGGACTTGGGCGAAGCTAAGGTCATGTAGCCCGTCTTGAAGTCCTGCATCAGATCAGAGGCGGTGGAGACGATGTTCATCATCACTCCACAAGCCGCGAGGCCTGCTAGAACTCCCCCGTTCGAGGCCCCCGCCCACGCCCCGATCGTGAAAATCGCCAGCTTGCCGTAAGTCGACGCGAGTGACCAGTCGGTCAGCCCGCAACCGTAGGCGTTGCAAAATGCTAAAACCGGGGCTATGACGTAGATCACCAGGACGTAGTACCATTTCAGGACTGGGAATATCTGCGGAAGCACGCCGGTTGAAACAGCCGCTATGCCAACGTAGCCGCTGACGGCCACCCAGCTTGGGATTTGGTCCTTGAGGAACAAACTGGTCCTGATCTGATCGTCATACGAAATAACAGGCTGTTTTTCGTCGGGGGAGGCTCCGTTTGTAGCCACCGGCAGGACGCTAGGCTCCCGATTCTTGAAATGACCGTGTAACCCCACGACAGTCCGGCTAAGTACTTTCACAAAATTGTACAGACCATCGCCGAGAATCAACGCAATCGAAATGAAAACCTGTTCAGCAAAATAAAAGCATATGACACAATTCATACAGAATGGAACTTGGCATTTTCGATACAGAAGATGAGAGCATACCCTGTAGCCTTGGATGCCATGCATGCTTGATGAACTGAAATCTCTGGAGTACCAGTCGCCCCGCTTGGTTTCTATCAGCGGCCACATCAAGCCCCACGACAGGATCGCTCCGACGAGTAAGGATATGTTGATGATGTATGGACATATCATCCCTACTCCCACATAAGTTGCCGAGAAGTCAAAGTAGAACCTGATATATATTTTTTCCCACACTGTCAACATTTTGATCAAGAAAACACTGGGATAAGCGTGTAGCTGAGATTGTAGCATTGCCTGTTATCATATGCTTTAAGGCCGAAGGTTGGGAAGTTGTTGAAGCCACAAGTGTCAGTTGCAGTAAAAAACCATTGGAAGAAACCCCATAAGAAGCTGAAGGAAAACAGCTTGCCCAATGTCCGAACTTGTTTCCTGAAATTGTCAAGAAAAGTGAAGTGGTCAGCAGCTTAGAGTTTTGAATTTTGAGTTGCCATTGTTGAGAGTGAGGGAGCCACTACTGACTTGGCTTGCTTAGCCCCTTGAGGAGTGTGGAAGCTGTTGATAAGGTGAGCAGTTGCAGTTCCACTCGGATACGTCAGCTTAAAGTCTATGATCATAATCTAAAAAGGAACAAAGAGGAAGAAATGGTTACCAAGAAAACTACAAAAGAGGAAGAAATGGTTACCAAGAAAACCGAGTGATGGAGTTTGACAGTTTTGGAGGTACCTTCCGTAGAGGAACAACCGAGAAGAGACCAAGAAAGCTGACAACAAACAGAAAGCCAATGATCCACCCCAGACTCGGGTCCTTGATGTTCTGCGCATTGTTTTGCTCAGTTGATTGCTCGGCTACGATTCTACTCATGCCAAAGAGGTAGCTTCCAAATCCTCCTGTTTTGTTCAAAGAGTCCCATAAGATCAGTCTCACACTCTGAAGAGGTGAAGCCAAATATTTGAAAATGAAGTAAATAAAGGGGTCAACTGAGTCTGCCATCAAGGTCAGAAACAGCCCAGCAAGTGATTCTTCAGCAACTAGTGGCCTCCACGCCGGACATGGTGGGAGTATATTAAGTTTTGACAAGAATGGAATACAAGATATGCTTGAGATTGAGACCAATGGTGTCATAAGATAGTGTTGAATTTGAATATATGGGAAAAAAACAAGGAAGCTGACGCATACCGCTGAAGGCTATTCCGGAGGTGGCGACGACGCAGGTCTGGATGACAGTGTTCTCCTGCCTGGTAAAAGGCTGCTTGAGGAGTCCGGACTTTTCAAGGAACTTAGTCCACGACTTGACGAAGAAGAAGCCCAAGAGACCGGCGGACACGTTGAGGGAGGGAATGATCCCGGTGGTGAGATTCAACTTCATCACTATGAAACTGAAGAGAACTCCCAGCACGAAGCTCACCACAAAGGCCCTCACCGTCAGCTGCTCCCTCCACGACGGAACCTCCTTCTCGCTGAATATCATCTCCACCGACGAAGGCTCCTCATCCGCCACCCCATGATCATGATGGACTCCTCCTTTCACCTCAACAGGCTCATCACTGCTGATGACCTCATCCTCGCGCCCCCTCCTCAGATCCTCCATTTCCCGGCCAGCTCCTGCGCTCACCCCCATCTCTCTATCCACGCAAGAAGAAGAGAGAAGCTACAATAGCTGACTAAAACTAGAGTTGGGAGAGCTTAAAACAAGAAGCTGTGTGCAGCAGCAAAAATGGGCATCTTTATATCTATAAAATAAGTAGCGTAGTGTTTGTTGTTATGAGAAGCCAGTTTGGATCTGAAGATTCTACGGAGTTGGCAGGATGTGTAAACGGCTGACTTTGAATATTTTTGGGTGTCACTTTCAATGTGAATTGTCAGACTTGGAAGATTATATACTATGAGTCAAGTCTTTTGTGCATTGCTTACGCCGTGTTTGATGAGTCTTTGCCAACTATACGGCTACTATAAATATTGTGATCATCTTTCTCACTCAATATCGTATATGTCTCACTCACGCCCGGGTCACACAATGTGACAGCTGCATTTTCATATGATCAAAGCTCCACGTATCTGACGCCTCTGTTCACACGTACCCAAGAAAATAAACATATGAAAATGTTGTGCTTGTTAATATGTAGGAAACATTGGAAACCAAAGCCAAGAGATTCCTAGTCCTCTCCAAAAAAACACAGTCGAACAACATGTATGACTAGTGGTATCAAAGCAAAAAAATCTTGACATAATCCATTTGTGGAAACTGATAATTTGGGAGTTAGTAGTAATTAATCTCACATGGAATCTGTTGAAACTCAAAAACAAAAATAGGATTCATTAAAAAATTTTGGATGAACACAATTCATCACGTGGACTATGGACACCGTCAATATGAAAATCCGTCATGTGATATTTATAAAAGTTAAAAGTGATATTGACTTTCCAACACGCCACATGAATGATCAAAGTGTTAAGTGACGTCTCCTCATTGGCGTTTACATATTTTTTGAAATGAATTTTATATGAAAGAACTTGACTATAAAGGTTAAAGTGAAGAGAAAAAAAAGGAATATTGACACTGTTGACTTTTTTATTGGTGGCACCAGAGAGGGAATTTCATGCAAATGAGAGCATTCAGATTCAGGCAGGAGCGTGGATAGCATAGCAGCAGGGACACCCCCCACAAAGATTCGCCAGGGATCAATCCAGAGGCCAATGCTGGGCGGAAGTCGATCATCTACCAGCTTCGACCGTGTTGGACCTTCTCCACCTTCTCCATAAGAAAAAAATGAGGCTGTCAGAGAACATGCTTAATTAGTTCAAAATATGAGAGTTTTATAAGATTTTTTTAGCGTACAGAGCGAAGAACTAAATAATATCATCTCTTTATTGAAAGTTTAAGATCATACATGCTAAAGAGTTGAAGAGAATTTATTTGCACACTGAGGAAGAATGACAAGAAGCTGGGGCGAAGGAGATGAAGCAAATCAAACGACACCGTCTCAAGCAAATTGGTTCTACGTGCCAAGCTAAAACGATGCGTTTTATTAATGTGGAGCTGAGATTGGGTATACCGGTATAGCGTATAGGGGGTTGGTTCATTCTGATGAGGACTAGCTAAATTAAAGAGTAATAGGTAGGAGTGATTTAAGCATGGGAGCTATTGGGCGAAAGAAAAAATTGAGCTTCTTTAACAAGTAAAAAAAAAATTTATCAAAAAATTTTGTTTAAGACATGTACCTTAAAATTTAAGAAAATTAAAAATATTTTAAAATTATTTTTAATATAAAAATATACGTGTTCATTTGTTTATCATCATTTTTTAACTCTAAATATTATAATATTTTTTTATGTAACACCTTAAGAAAATTAATAAAAATATATTCTACTCATAATAATTTTATAATCGATGAGTTAGGCGGTTTGGTGGCAAAAGAAGTTGTCTTCTTGGTTGCAATGCTCTAGTTCAATAAAAATAGTGTTGTGAACCAGATTACGAAGCTTATATCCCTTTTTACCAAATGGGTAGCCTAGAAAAATACATTTGATTGTCTTTGTAGAGACAATGTCTGTTTGAGATTTTAAAGATGATGCAAGCAAGACAGCCAAAAACATTCAAATGATCACATGTTGGGGTAGTTTATAGAGAAATTCAAATGGTGTCTTCAGCTGTAAAACACTTGATGGAAGTCTGTTTATTATTTATACTGAAGTTAGTACGCATTTTCCCCAAAAACTCAAATGTAAGGATGCCTGAAACCCTAGTGTTCTATCAAGTTTAAGCACATGTTTATGTTTTTAATTACCACTCTCCCATTTTGTTGGGGAGTTTCCACATAACTAATCTGGTGAATGATCCCATGAGAAAATAAAAGAGTGGAAATAGTGTCGAGGCAGTAGCTAGAAACTGATCATGAATCTTGGATGATGCTCTGCTGTTGGATTTGAGATGGCAATTGACTAGGATGGTGCAATGGCAATGTGATGGCTCGGAGGTAAGTTATGATTTTTAGTTATATAGAGATAATTCATAGAGTAATTACTTTTAGAGAGAATGCAGATTAGAAAATAAGAAAATATTTCCCATTTTAATAGATTTTTTAGGATACACACGACTCGCGTTATGCTATTTTTACAAAGGCACGATTTAGCTCGAGCGATGTTGCTGATGCAGATTATGCTATCGTCTTTGCTCCGAAAACACAACGATATGCATGAGCCAGGTCATGTTGGAGTGTATTCAACCTATATTGTGCAACACTAATGCCTATAATTCACCCATCTGAGCCCTAGAAACCCCTTAATGTCCCTAAACATGGTACACATTAGTTTGAGGACTATAACCGCTCCACACTTGTGGTCGCACAAAAATTCATTGAGCGATTAAAATCCCTCAAGCCATGAATATTATCTAAAAAAACTAAAAAAATTAAAAATTTACAAAGAAAGTTATTTCTCATGAAGGCCTAGTTAATGTACGTCTTAGTGAGAGATGAAATGTAACAGCCCCAACTCCTTACTGTCGATATTGTCCCACACTTTCTCGCCTCGTGCGGCGGTGGGTTTTGCGTTGGTATGCTGCCTCATTCGGCAAATCTGCACCCAAAGGGTGCGACACTAAGTAAGAAATCTTAGCCCTCATTAAGAAAGCTAAGGATCTCCCACCTAATCTATGTGGGATGTAACATTTCACCCCCCTTACAGGGCAGACGTCCTCAGCTGCCTCATTTGGCTATCTGCCCGGGGACTCTATCGCACTAGGTGGTTAGCTCTGATACCATGTAACAGCCCCGACTCCTTACTGTCGATATTGTCCCACACTTTCTCGCCTCGTGTGGCGGTGGATTTTGTGTTGGTGTGCTGTCTCATTCGGCGAATCTGCACCCAAAAGACCTCGACATTAAGTAAGAAATTTTAGCCCTAATTATGGAAGCTAAGGATCTCCCACCTAGTCGATGTGGGATGTCACATGAAGTCAATCTTGAATTACTATCGAGAAGTCCTTTGCAAGGATTTCTTCTCAATAGGCATCAATTTTTCATGCTCTTAGGGTGTCGTAATAGATGACCATTGGGACAGAATACTTTCTCATTCAGATTACCCTATCATCATGTGACTTTCGTTGTTATATATGGCCTTTTGAGCCTTCCTTTTCCCACCGATCTGCTATCCGGGTTGTCTTTCATGTCTATTTTTATTTTTAAATGGCTTCGGTATATCATTAATAACTGTATCAAGACCCGTTCAATCAACAGGTTTAATTAATTTGACCAATTCATCCTTTCAACGGCTAAATTCTGGACATAAATGTGAATTTTTATTAGATATTTCGGTTCTGATTCAGAATGTACGTACCTCTCATTCGACTCATGATCTGCGGCTTTTCCATATCCTTATATGAATCTTCTCTTCACTTTCGTGAAGGACGATAAGTCTCCTTTCCAGACTCAACATCATTCTTCTTCTCTTTGAATTTCGAGCCCTCATCAACTTTCGCGGATTTTGAAATAGTTTGCTTTTCTAGCGACATCTTTGTAATGAACCAACTTGCGATTTTACAAATACATTTTTTTCTTGACATGAGACAAATTAGAGACATTTTGTAACGATTAATTTCAAGTTTTCAACAAAATGTAATGTTATCTTTCCACTCCTATGTATCAATGGCAACGCCGACAAGCCCATGCCCATTATTACAAAATCACAAGAAATATATGAATCATTAATCATAGCTAGAACATCAATAATTCTTCCCCTTGGAAACTTTAATTGAACTATTTGTAAGCTTTAAGATCTTTGTATGAATTCAAATAGTTTTAGACCTAGTTGAGCGTATATGGGGTATGGCATTTTACTCATGCTAGCTCTGAGGTTATTGAGACAATGATAAAATCAGCTACTCCCGATCACACATGGTATGGTGAAACTATAATAGATTTCAAACTTTGATAACATCTCTAGACTATCTTCTTTAATGTGTTGTACTTATGAGTTGTATTAAGCTCACTTATAACAGTTTCGCATGTAATTATGCCCTTAAAGAAATTGTCATAGGAGAGTGTCAGTAAAAGGCATAGTAATATACAATTGTGAATTACCTCTACGAATTTACTGAATTCTATTTTTTTGAATTTTTACAGACGTTATGGATAAGACACTTTCTGAACATATGTCGGAGGTATAACATATTGTTCCTTCTTAGACTCTTCTTGTTGAGTTGGCTCCTTCTTAGCGTTGTGTTCAACTTTATCAACACTATCAGTATCATTGTCAACTCATTTCCAACGACTAAGAGTGACTGTATCACAAGGATGCGCTGAGTTGGGCTGTCACTGTACTTTCGTTTGACGACTCTGCGATTTTGCTTAAAGTTTTGAGATATTTTTTTATGTTGGGGAATTCTATGATGACAAATTGAAGGATTTGTTTCTCAAAACATTCGTAGTGGTCACCTAAAGCCTTCGCCTTTGGCCGTGCTTGTGAACTGATGCAGGTTCTATCCTTCCTTGGATGCCTGAGTCTTCTGTCAGCAACATAGTCTTTTGTCGGGCTTGAGACTGACAATATGCTGCATCTATCTTTTTTAAAGCTCTTTTTATTAATCAGACAAATTGAATCCTAAACTATGCTCTCTTTGGGTTCCATCTGATGTTCTGCTTTCATCCAATGAATTCTTGCCGCCCTAGTTTTTGAGCTCCATCAGTATTGGATAATAACTTCAGATACAATCCTAATCATCACATTGTGCATTGATTTACACGTCTTAGATTTACAATCTATGAGCAAGAGAAGCCTAATTATCTTTCTTGGTTTGACACATTTCCCAGCACGCTTCTCTCACTGCAAATTGTTTTTAATTTACTCTTTGTTGTTTTTTACATGTTATTTAATTAAATTTTTTTATTCATTTTCATTTGTCAGTTCACTTTTTTAGTGCGTATTTAATATCTGTAATTATCAAAAAAGTCAACCATTAATGATTTCATTATCATAATACATAAAAAAGCAATTTTAAACCAGTAATAATCCATCAATTCTACTTTTTACATAAAATTTTAAAAATATACATTAAATATTTACCTATTAAATTCGTCAAAGCGTTAAACGACATGCATATCAGGATGGATAGAGTATTTGTCTAAGATTTTTGACTTCAAACTCTAAAGCTGAATTTTTTATCTTTACTATCAATATCTAAAAATATATTTTGTTTTGTAAAACTTTTGGTGTTTTGTTGTGGTATTGACCGTTTTTCTTTTGTTTTGTTCATTACCAATTTTTAAAAATTATCATTTTTAGCATGTTTTCACATTAAAATTTAAAATTAGTTTGAAATATAAAAACTAGTTGAATCATTAAATAAAATTCACAAAATTACAAAATAGACTAAATATTCGGTCTTATCAAACCTACACAAAGTTGAAACACTATTCTATGATATATCATATATGAGTCACATTCAATGATTGTAAATGATTTATCAATTATGAATGAAAAATTTAAAGTTATGAGCATTGTGAATTGATATGACAAGAATATCATATTGCAGTGCGACAAATATCATCTTGCAACGTGGCAAATGTCTTATATCGAATTCCGATATTAATATGTATGATGTATGTAAAACTAAAATAGGTGCTACTACCAGAACTATAACATAGAATTTTTTTGCTAAATTTTGTTCATTTTCAATCTTGAACAATATAATTAAACCAACACTTGCATATATGGTTGTTAAAATATAAGTGTATGTTGAATTGATGATGTGGAAATTTGGTGATGGGAAGAAAGTTGGATGAGATGATCGTGAGAGATTGGGATGAGATACTTTGTCCTCTTTGGTGGTAAAATGATGCTGTTTAAAATAATATGATTGTAAATTAACCAACACAGTCTTAGCCGTGGCAAAACAAGACTGTCACCTTCATTACAGTTACTGATTGATCATCTTAATTTGATGTTTAAACAATGATGAGCATTAACTTGAAAATTACATCTGGCATTGGGCCAGTTGGGCGACCGCATAGGGCCCAAACTGGGGAAGGGCCCATTATATTTATTATGTTTGTATAAAAATGTGAGAGAGGTGAGTTTGAAACCTATTCCTTAAAATTTGAGAAATAAGACTCTTACCATCTTAACCAACTTAATTTCTTGTTTAAAACATTGAACCAAAAGATATATATAGTTAACTTTAATATTATATTCACTTTCAAAATTAACCAAGACTTGTTAAAAACCACAACTCATTACTACTCTTGGCTAATTAATTATGTTTAAATACATAGAATATCTCTTCTTAGTATTTTTTTTTTCAAATTTCAAAAAAAAATTGGTCATACTATATATATCCCAAGTTTCTCGACCAAATATGATTTATATCCAACTTTACTTTCAAAATAAACATATATCTAATTTTTAACTGTATCCATTTATTTTCAAAATTCAAAACTATTGCCAACTTTTAGTCATATATCAATAATTTCTCAAACAAAATATGATGCATATCCCACTTCACATTCAAAACAAATGCATATCCTATAAGCTATATCATTTCATTTTCAAAATTCAAAATCATCACCAGTTTTACCTTTTCTCATATCAACTTTTATATCCTAAATATTTACAATAAACGTATTTTAGTATGTATATATATCTATACTATTTTACATTAATTTTCATATCATTTGAATTCAACGTATCTTTCTAATTTTTTTACAGTGAATAAAGCACTTCAAACTCAAAGAGATACAACAACATAACAATCATGATCTGCTTTTATTTTTAGAGCGACAACACAAACAATAGTAGTTCTGGGTAACTGTCCATGGGGCTCCATTATTTATCTTCGCCGAGGCCCTGCAAATGTCAGAAACGGGTCTGTAGATACATTGAAGAAAACTTGAGATAGAAAGTTCAAGTTTGAGTAATTTGTCAGATTGAGAAAAGAAATTGGTTGAATTTAGAGGAGCCAGTGGATCCGCCTATGACATACCGGACCATTGTGGGTGCCTGGAGAATTTATTGTTGTAGGACAGAGTGGAATCATCTTTCATGGCTTTCCCCGGAAATGCGACATCCACCCAGAAACAATGAATGCCCGCATCAAGAAGCAGACAGTTGTTGAGTTACTCAGCCACACACTCCTTGTACATGAGACCAATTCGGCAGTCTTGACAGCCTGGTGATGCAGCCATTTCACACTCATGTTGAAATGCGCGACAGGCGTCTGATGATATAAGTCTAAAGCACCGGAAGACCCGACAGCGGCTTGAGCTTGTGTCACACTTCTCCATTATGTAATCTGATCCCTACAATGACATATTTGACAGCTTACAGAATTGATGATGGCCGTATATGATGGTTTCCTCCACCATCCTCAGTGCCCACC
>NQLW01000070.1:17976-39008 GCA_002312845.1 Kalanchoe fedtschenkoi
AAATTCGTGAACTTTCCTTAGCAGTATGAAGTATTTGGATAAAGCAAGGATAGCTACTGCAGCTCCACTGGCACAGTGGCATACCTTTTTATTACTTTGCTTACTGGTTTATATATGAGGTGCCATATACCTTTCGTATAATCAGGGACACGAAAGCAACCCATTCCGCAGATTAACATGGGCCTAAAAAAATTTAGCTACTTGAGGTATGGCCACTAAAAGAAAGGAAAAAGAAACCAACAAACCTGCAAATAAGCCACAATATCACCAGTACTAACTCCGGCACCCTCTTCCTGCTGCTTATTGATCCATTGATAAAGTTTTTCCTGTAAAATATTTTATAAGTTCTTATATTATTAGATTTAAACTTCAAATTTAAGTATTTGCATAGCACAACACAACTAATATGGTTATTACTGAACACTGGACTCTCAAACCAAATTTTGCTAAATCAAAAGGTTTAGTGCAAATTTAGTTTCATATTCAACAAGTCATTGTAAACATTGCTTTTTGCACTATCTCACACCTTATTCTTGTGGTTGTACGCTACCAGGATCATGAATAAACTTGGGTGTAAATAAGATCAACCTTATATCACAAAACCAGGTTCCATCAATCAAATTTTAATGAACTCTTTCCCCCTTTGTTTTCCTATCAATTGCAACAGCACTTACATGATTAGATGTTTCTGCACTAGTAAGTGAACTTCTCACAAATATTCCCCATACTAAAACTTTAAAGTAACATATCTTTATCTTAATAGTTCAATTCTGCATCTAAAGCTCGTCTTATTTGTCTAAATCATTGTCCTCGGAATAATACATTCCCACCGAGCGACTCATTGCAGCCAAGAACCCCTGCTGCGATCAGGTAATAGGACAACAGATTCAAAGAACATACAGCCCGAGGAACAAGCAAGCTTAGTTTGAGAGAGGCTCCTACAAAAGCATCTGGTAAGCTTAACACAACACAAATTATCCCACATAAAAAATGATCCAGATTAATCTGTAAACATACATTACCTAACAGTTTAATACAAAAATCCAAAAGCCTATCTAAGCTCATCCCTTCCAAAACAATAAAAAAGAAAAGGTCGCAGTTCTCAGCAATCAACCACATAAAAAAAGACTTAACAACAGATGAAATCAAGAGTTCATGTACGTGGAGATACCAAGGAGTGACGCTCGCCGGCCTGGAAGGAGAGCCGCTGCTGGCTCATAGCGTTGGAATAAAGCTGAGATAGAGAATTAGCGGCGCTGCAGAAGGTGGTGTACGTGTTTCGGTCGACCTCATCGAGCCGAGTGGCCACCGATTTCCTCTTCTTTGCCATCGATTCGAAATTTTTGCTCCTTCAACGCTAAACCCTAAGCCTAGCTACACAGATGAAATCTGGGTTATGAAAATCTCGCTATCCGCAAATTTTTGACTACATCGAATAGAAAATTTTATATATACAATTTGGGTAAAACAAAGTGATAAAATTAGGAGTTTTTTTTTTTTTTTTTTGGCCTCCATCCACTTTTTTTTTTTCCTAAATGGCCTTATATAAGAAAAGTTTTCCGAATTGACTTTCTTTTACCGAACAGCGGTTCGCCTTCACTCTACCGCTGTTTCAAGCAGGGGTTGGTCTGATGAGCTGATTGGACTGTCCAGTCAGCAGACAGGTGGACAAGTACCAGTTTCAAACAACGGTTGGTCTTCATCCAACCGCTGTTTGAAACAACGGTTCAGTTCGATTACGAACCGCTGTTTAGAATAGCGGTTCCATTGGCTTCGCTCCATGGACACTTCTCGCTCGTCGACGTACACCTTGAGCCCTCTAAAGATCATCTGCACCGCGTAGCAATCCTCGTACGTGCGCCGCACACCTCTCAAGCTGGTGAAGTACACCACGACCTTGTCTTCCCCGCCCGGCAGCCAGGCCGAGTTCGGAGCCCTGGCTGAGCCAGAAAATTTCGATTTTGACGAGATTCTCTGGGAGTCGAAGAGGCGGCAGAGCTCGGCGACCTTGGAGGGGACTGAATTGGCAGTCGGTGGGGCTGGTGGTTTCTCTGTCGGGGCGTAGAATTTCTTAACGGAGTTGGAGCGGTCGAGGGGCTAGTAAAGGTAGGGTTTCGGCAACGAGTCGCGCTTGGCTGGGGCGGAGCGCATGGTGAGGGATCGGTTGAGGAGTCTGGCGGGTTCTGATTGCGGTTTGTCGAACGAATCCGCCATTGATTCTATCGACCCAATGACCAGCTATGGTCAAGAATCGTGTCGAATAAAATTGGGTGATGGGGTGGAGAGGTGGATTTGGGTGGATCGGAATTGGAGGAAGGGAAGACTTGTGAGAGCGAGACGTGTGGGGCTGGAGATGTGGAGGAGAGGCAAGGCAGGCAGCTGCGCTGGTGGTGGTGAGTGGGTGAAGCGCGTAGGATAAGCCCAGTCAATGGAACCGTTGTTTCAAACAGTGGTTAGAACAATCCCAGCTGCTGTTTGAAACGGCGGTTCATAATCGAACAGAACCGTTGTTTCAAACAGCGGTTGGATGAAGACCAACCGTTGTTTGAAACTGGTACTTATCCCCTGTCTGCTGACTGGACAGTCCAGTCAGCTCATCAGACCAACCGCTGCTTGAAACAGCGGTAGAGTGAAGGCGAACCTCTGTTTCAAACAATGGTTCGGTAAAAGAAGGTCATTTCGGAAAACTTTTCTTATGCAAGGTCATTTAAGAAAAAATAACGTGGATGGAGGCCAAAAGAAAAAAAAACTCTAAAATTAGGAGGGAGCTTAACTATCCTTATTTATTTATTTATTTAATTACGGTCAGAACTATCATGATTTATAAAAAAAAGTGATAAACAAATTAAATTGATATTCAAGAATAAAATTCACCATTATATTTCTAACTCAATATTATTATAAAATTTAGATTCATATGTAAAAATTATATAATTTAATTACAAAATTAAATAATATTATTTATATGGGGTTGCCGGATATAAGGTGACACCTTATATAAGTTAGGTAAGAGATCGGACAAAACAACATAATTTTACTTTTTTTTTTTATTTTAAGGTTTTAAGATGTTTATAGCATAGTTCTAAATACAACAAAACCAAAAATCTAAATCATAAACCCTAAAATCCAAAAATCCTAAACCCTAGGCTATGAAACCCCTAAAAATCCCTAAATGCATAAAACCCTAACATTTGAGAATTCTAAAACTCAAAAAACCTAAAATCCTAATATCATAATATGCTAGAACCCTAAAATTTATAAAACGAAAAAAAAAAACTAGCAAAACTATGTAATTTGACCTGATTCCTTACCTAACAAATATAAGGTGTCACCTCATATCCGATTTTCCCTATTTATATATATAAATACAAGTATTGGTACCCGTCGTTCCGACGGATTTGGTTCGGTTCTGTTCGAGAAAAATTAAAAATTGAATCAAATTATTAGAACGAAAATTTGAAACTGTAACTGAAATTTAAAACCGAACCAAACCGATCAATTACAAATCGAACCAAACCAACCTGTTTCAAACCAAACCGAGTCAATTGGGATCGAACCGAACCGATCCAATCGAACCGATCGGACCGAACCGAACCGATCGGACCGAACCGAACCGACCAACCCGACCCGCCCCGTACGGCCCGACCCGACCCGGCCCGACCCGACCCGGATGGAGCGACGCTCCCATCCTATTCTGTTATTATAGTAGAAAATAATATCTTTTTATATTTAATCAAACCTCAATTATATTTAATAAATCAAATATATTGCCCTAGCGTAATCATAGTTGGGACGGTAATTGATTTCATAATCGGCTGAAATAAAAAATATTTCCTCCTTAAATTATGAACAAATGGGGTTCGAACGCCTTGTTAGGGATTGTTATTGTTTTTGTAGGAGATGGTAAGTACTGGCGAGGGAAAGGAAATGTCGTCAATTCGATTCGTCATCGCACACCGCCTCTTCGGTTAAGAAGCAACCATTTACGCCGTTATCTGAAGACAAGAAGGTACTTTCAATCCACTCATGTCGACTCTCTGTATTCTGATTCAAAAATGATGCACGCCATGATGAAACCGGCCTTTTTAATTGGCTTGGTATTGGTCCCAATGCACAATCTGAAATTTGTTTCTGTTGGCTAATTCTTGTGCTTTCCTCTGATGTTGATAATTTTAGATTCAAAGTTAGTTAGTAGGTTATTGCGGTGAATTTCTAGTGGCAGAGCTAGTCTGGTATTGCAGATTGAACGTTGGTTATCATCTTCTTTGAGACCTATGTGTTCATGGCTAATCGATTTTAGAGACTTTATGAGATTTGAAGGTTGTGCATTTGCACATTTATTCTACGTTCGCAAGCCGCTTCTCATGATTGTAACGACAACCAACTAATTGGTTTCTCTCTGACCTGATAGCTTGATGCTGAAGTATCAAAATCAAAAACTTCATCAAAAATTGGAAACTCAGAAAGTTGAGCATGTTTCACTCAGCCATAAGCTGTCTTCATTTAAGGAAAGGCAACATCAATATGATGGCAGTCTGTCTGTGGTTAATAAATCATGGAAAGAGGTACGCGATACATTCTCTCATTAAACTGTTGTCCAACGTGACTAGTAATTTTGTTAAATTTATTTGTTTACTGCAGTTGATTTGATATTCTTATCTGTCATTTCGCTTGTCGATGACCTGGAGTGCCCGTCAGCTCAAACAAAAGAATCTTCGTCTAGAAATGATTCCGCTCATTCATTGGCTGCAGTGGGTGAGAGATATCTTCCATAACTGTGCATATATTTTGTTTTATTTTTAGTCATCTGAATGCCCTATTTTAAATTTGTAATTGCGCAGTTCATCAATTTCTATATGTTGTAATTTGAGAACCTGCTTTGTATTTTGAAATTGATAGATCTGTGATACAGTTTATCATTTAGTATCCACAGTTATTATGCCATGATGCTATCTTGCACCCATTATACCCAAGATCCATATATTGCAAAGCAGAACAGCACCACTCATGTGAAGCTCAGTAGCAATGAGGATAGAATGCTCTGCAACCATTGCTTTGTTTGCCACTACAAAGTACAGACTAAGTTACAGGACGCCACTCACATTAACTAGATGTATGTGTAACGTCATTTTGATGGCAACATTTTTCCATTTCTTTCTGAATGATTACATTTTTCAAGGAGATGAGAAAAACAATGTCATTCAGCAATTTCTATTGGACATGCTGATGATATAGAAGATTGTTATCTTAGGTTCACGTTGGTTTCTTCAGAATACTCCTCTATAACAGCACAAACAAATTTATTCTACCATTTTCTTAATCACTCATCCGGTAATGGATTCTGTCCTTATCATTGTTGGTTTCATTGGGCTGTTTCTATGCTTATAGTGGGTGATAGAAATTCTTTATCTTAATCTTTGGTATCTAATGTATCGAACTAAATGTCATGTTCCTGTAATGGAAATACAGTTAGTGAGTTTCGCCAAGTATCTATGAATGCTCAGTTCTCAATTTTGTTTTTAAGTTTTAAGTCTCAACTGTTCATTCACCGGCATAGCTCCACTTGGAAAGTGGTTCTGTCCATGAAGATTTGGTTTGTCAAGTCTAGTGACTTTTTTTTTAAATTTTTTTTATCTTAACTCGTTGAAGTTATGTCCTTGAATCCTGGATCATCAGTTTTGTGTAGTGGCTAAAGTAGTTTACTAGTTGTTCGAGTTCTGATGCTGATTCTAGCATAGGAAGACGGGATTGGTCCCTTAGATCATCTATAAATATATTCTGGAGTGTATAGATTCTTACCACATATTATTCATAATTGATGAAGTTACTGATGCCGCTAGGATGGATTACTAAAGGCGTTGCCCTCTTAAGGCATGCTGATGAGGTTATGTCTTCAAGTTATGTTGGTTAATGAGAATTTCACGAATGATTTATCCATTCATCAAAACGACACCGTTCTGTTTATGAGAATCAGTTATCTAACACGTCACTTCTTTTTTACTTTTAAGTAAATCATAATATCTTGTAGTCAGTATTTAGTTAATTCATGTTTTCCATTGTTTTACCAGATTCGTCCTTGTTGAAGCATGCTTTTCTAAGACGCCTAAGTGAAACTGGTGCTACTGGAAGTAGCTCTACAAATAGCTGTTCTGAACAGATGGAGGTTGACCCTGAAGCTGTTGGGCATAAGTTGCGAAATGTAACAGCTGCAATCGATAACAGGTGGTGTTTTAAGGATGAGGTCTCTTCAATTTGCTCCAAGGCTATTAAAGAAGATGGTGAGTTTTTTTTTTGATGCGTTACACATACAGCCTAAGCATTTTTGGAAACTTCATAGTTTGATGTCATACCTCTTTAGGAAGATGCTGTCAGAAGATATCAACTGATTTAGTGATGGAAGTTACGAATTTACGTAAGATATTATGCGATCTTCATGTCAGGCACAGATCTTTAGGGATAGAAATGCATAATCTTCGCGGTTTAGACGCCAAGAATAAAGCCGATTTTAAACGGCTTCAGAGTAAGTTCCTGCGTTAATATTGTATAATAAGATAGGGCGTGGAAAGGCAATATTATGTTGTGCTCTTATTTTCATAATAGTGGTTGAATGTGCATTGATCTTACCATAATTTTTTTATTCGTCGTTGTTGTCCATTCAGATAATTAAGTTCTTTGTTATAGCATTTTCTGGAAAGTATTGTTAACATTTATGGGAATTTTTTGAACCTGGTCTTTTAATTAATGCCCACCAATATGATTTAGGGGTACTCGAGATACTGTGAAAGAGCTGGAAGATATTAATTTTAAAGTGGCTAGTCTTCAAGCTGAGGGAGATGCGACAAAAGGTGCCTTCATCCCTTTATTAGACATGATAAGTAAGCATGTTTATGGTGACAGAGCTAGAGATAAACAGAAAGATTTGCAGGATATGGAGTCTATGCTTAAGGAGTTGATGGTGCCATACACAATGTTTTTGCTGCACATGTTTGAAGCTGTTTAGATTTAGCTAACTACAAAATCTACTGTAAAAATCTTTTGTAGGGTGAGGCCTCAGTTCGATCACAGAGCTTAAGAATCTTCATGAAGAAAGAATAAGAGTCTTGAAGAAATTGACATCTTTGCAGGTTGATTCAAATAGTGCATTCCTTTTCTAGCCTCACATCCATTCAAGGATTTGTGGTCATTCATTATCATATAACTCTCATGACACTTGTTGTTGGGCAGAATACTCTGAAGAACCTAAAGTGTATTTCGTCTTTGCAACCTTATACATTGGTGCATGATCAGCTTGCGAAATCAAAAGTTGAAGTCTCTTATTACCAGGCGATGTATGAGAAACTTCAGGTTGAGGCAAATTCTCATAGTTATTTTTTTTCTGTTTGAAGTTATTGTGAGTCATTAATCTGATATTTTTTGCACGTGTGACATTTTGTTTTTCTGATTACAATTTAGAATGAGAGAGATATAATTGCTTGGTTAAAGGAGGTGAACCTAAAAAATGAATTAGTTGATGTTTCACGTGGATTCTCTTCAGTTGATGATCACAGAGCAGCTGAGCTGCGGATAGGAATACAGAAGCAAATTGACCGTAGAAACATAATCAATGCCAGGCTAACAGAGGGCATTAGAGACCCAGGTACTCGAGTAAGATGCCTTTTTACATGCATGTTGAGTGTCATGCTGTTTGCAAATCATGAATACAACTATGCACTTAAGGAAGGAAGGAGATCATTGCTGAATTCAAAGCCATGGCCTTGTCTTTTCACAAGCATACGAACTCGATGCAAAAACAACTAAATAAACATAAGGATACCGCTTCAGATGTTCACTCACTGCATGGTGTCTAGACAGGAAGGTTGGCTACCAACCTGTTGATTGTTCTCACTTAATCTACATTTATTTGCTGCTAAACTTTATTTGCCTAATGACAGGGGCAAGAGATGAGAACACTGCACCATCTGCTGCACAAGCTGATGAAATTAAAAAATTACTATCTGTGGTATGTAGTGTACTTTGCAAAAAATTATACGTGGCATATGCTGATATTTAAAAAGATTGATAGTCAAGTCGATAAATGAAACTAAAATAGTTGGCAAATTAGAATATACAAGGAACAGCACTGATGAAAAGCTGCATCATCGTTGCTGGTTTCTTGCTCAAAACAGCAGAATATCGTGAAGTCAGTGGATTTAGAAACCTCTGATCGGGCTGGTTATGGAGTCGTGTGAGCAGCTGAAGCCCGATGAAGTGTAACCGTAATGAAGTATCGTAGTTTGTTAGAGCTCAAATAGATGAATGTTGAAGTCATTTTTGGTTCTTTTTTTTGTATAGTGAGCTTAATATATTCCTGTGATCAATAACTTTCTACTCTTGCATCTGCCATCTGATGCCATTCTACCTGACACTCATTTTCCCTGCCAAGCACAAAAATGATATTGTGGAATTTTCTGTCAGCTGTTGCTACCGTTATCGTCCAGATTGAAAGTTTCATAAAAAAGAGTTAGACTTTCTATTCTTGATTTCATGTTCTTTTAGTTTACTCAATTTGGATCAGATCTTACTTTATACACTCCTAATTATGAGAGCACTTCTCAGATGCCATATATCAAGATTAAATTATGGTAGGTGAAGTATGCTTGCTATGAGATTGCCAATGGGTGTGATTCTTTTGGTGCAGCATCTTCTATTTGCTGGTACAGCTAAGCAGACCTGCCGGAACATAATTGCAAATTTTTTAATCTTGGTTGAATTGATGGGATTCAGGCCTGTCGCATGTATGCTATTTAGTTTCAAATTCTTAAGAGAGAACAGATTTATCTAGCTTAGATGTAAGGCAATGTCAGCACATGTTTCTAATTCGTGACTAGTGTGTGATCACACCTCCTTTTTAGCCACTTATTTCAGTTTATGCTATTGATATCTTATTTCTGAAACAAATTATTGCGTAACTCGTATCTTATTTCTGAAACAGAAATTGTGTAACTCTTATCTTATTTCTGAAACAGGTGGACAGCTTGAAGGTAAGTGAGTCAAAGCTGAGTCTCATACTGGAGATGTGCAGACGTGAATCAGCAGAATCAAGGTACAAGCACCTCCATTGCTTATTTTTGTTGTTGTTGTGATTATTAGTATGAGTGCAACCTCACATTTCAGAACTTATTGCAGTTATAGTAGTATCTATATTTGAACTCATAATGTTGATCCCGCCTTTTTCTCGATTGCTAAAATTGTTTTCTTTATTAAAAAGGAAATGGAACAAAGAAAAGCTTTGATATGTATGTTTTGAATACACATGTAGTGGTGAGCTGAAACTGTACTGTAAAGGCTGCCCCAAGAGTCCGATATTGACACACTCTTTACTGTGTTGGCATGCAATGCACTATACTGAGAATCAGTCAGACCATTTAATCAATGAGAATTCTGTGCTTCTCAATTGTGTTTACGGGCTTGCTAATTGCACTTTTGATAATATATTTCCCCCTATTTTGTAAAATCTCTGTATCCATGTTCTGCGGTGGGAGGACATGTAGGATACAAATAATTTAGGAAGCCATTGGATGCGGTAGAACTGCAATGTGGACAATACAGGCTGATGCAGGTCATATTTGTTACCTTGAATGCCAGAATATTATGCCCTAGCTTAGGTTGAAGGCCTGTCAATGTCCAGTATTTTATTTTATTTGTTACAAAATCGAACATCTTGATATTGTGTATTGTGTTAGTGACCGTCAGTTTTCTTCTTTTTGGCTAGTTTTGTTCACTAGATAACACCACTGTAGGAAGCGCTGCCAGTGTAGTATTGGAGCTTACAGATATGGAAGTTATGATGACAGAACACTTTGTTTTTCTTTTTCTTTACATTGCACTTTGTTTGTCTACCGGATCTCGTTGCTGCTGATACATTTGTGTCAAGTAACATTAAGTAGACCTGATGTCTGAATTTTACCATCACAACATTGCCCCTTAAGTTTGCATTTGGCACATCCAGTATCCTGGTTACTCATTTGTGGAAGAATGTTTTTGCGTTCTTTTTGTTAACGTGTTAACAAATTAACAAAATTAGCAGATACATCAAGGAAGCGAAGGATTTGGAGTACAAGAGTTGGGCTCACATTCAAAGTCTCAACTCGTCACTAGATGAGCGGACTCTAGAATCTCTAGTGAAAAAAGCAAACGAGGCTGAAGCTGCATCTCAGTAGAAATTAGCTGCTGCAGAAGCTAATATTGCTGACATGAGGCAGAAATGGGAAGCTGTTAAAAGGTTTTCGTTGTTGCTCTTTACCATTTTGTTTACTTTAGTTTCAGTTGGGCTGTGTTACTATGTAGAATAGAATCTGATATTCATTTACGGGACTGATCTGGGTAATCTGGACATGTTTTTCTAGGGATATATGTAACCAGTCTGATATCCTGCAATACAAGAAAGAGGAAAATCAGTCGTACATGTCTGAGACTGAGGTTAGCATACTGGTTATAGTGATGAATTCATCATTCCATAGGCATAACCTGATATTGTTCCCTTGATCTGCCTCCAGTCAATTGGACGGGCATATGATGACATGGAGACTCTAAACCGGCATTTATTACAGCAAATCACGGAGTAAGATGATTACAACATAAAGGTTCAAGCAGGATGCCTTTACTATATATTAGATGTGCTTAGTCACTAATGTGCATATGCTATGAAAATCTGCTTTTTTTGAGAGTATGAGGAACCTAATTTGTCTGTGTGTTAATATTCATTGTTGTTCAGTTTTATCGGCTCTGAATTTATTACTGTTTGGTGTTTTTGTTTAATTCCATAGTGATTTTCCCTTGGTTGTTTGATCTAGTCTGTTCACTTTTTTTGTCTAATTTAACCATTACTGTATTGCTTTTGCATTAGGTGTTGAGTTTAGGGCTTATCTGCTGCCTTTACGAAAGCTTTGATGAGTTGTATTTCTTGAAACTGATGTACCACATATACTACTGTCCATCATGCTTGAGAGCCTTTCTAGTAAACAATAAAGGAAAAGCTCTAACCTTAATTAGCTTTATTAATTTTGTTTTTAATACTAGGACATTTCTAGTTTGTATTCAGATCTGGTTCTCATCTTATTATGCAGCTTGTTTTGGAGGGTAAGGGAAGCATCTTCATGATAATTAATCATGGAAAACCAAAGCATGGAGAGGGAACTTCAAATATCCAATTCATCTTTTGATTTTTTTGTCGTAAAAGCCTCTAGAGTTGAAGACCAGGTTTATCTTCTTTGATAAGTTCTTTCATACCGCATTTTCCATAGCTTGCAAACCCTAAAAATGTCTGGTCTTTTTTTTGTCGCGCTGAATTTTTATGTAGATCTGGTCCAGAAGCTTGCAGAAGACAAGAAGCATAGCTCCTGTGCTCTTGCAAATTCTCAGAAGAAACTCTTGGATGTTAGCAGATCGTCCTGTTGATTTAGCTTTAGTGCTGGAACTCGGTCTTTTTTGTACTGATTGCATGCTCTCTATAAAATTAATTTCAGAGTTTTATTCTATCAGATTTCAAATTAAAAGAATAGATGAAAGTCTGGAAGTTGCAAGAAGGAAAGTTTTGAGTTTGCAAGCTCAAATTGATGGATCATCAATTCTCATGAAGCTTCGCGAGGAAATCAGAGAGTATCAGGAAATTCTGAACTGTGGTGTCTGCCCCGAAAGGCCAAAAGAGGTAAATATTTTCAAAATGTCCTTTTAGCATTGATAATGCTTTTATATATACTATAAAGGGTTTGAGAACTTGACCTTCATCATGAGGACACCCATAGTGGCCAGCGGCCACCGGGGTGTGGGTTGACGTTAGGTGAGGGGTGATACTTGAATATCCCAAGTCCAGGTGGTTGGATGTGTGTGAAGAGAAAAAAAAAAATCCTTACTGAAAATATAAGAAACGAAGCCTGCATGCGGGACATCATGGAACAGCAGTATTCTTGAAATGGCTTCGTAGTCATGTTTATTGTTAAATTGAATCAGTAATATATTCCCTACAGATTGCACTATTTTTATTTCAACCACACTTTGCTTATGCAGGTTGTTATCACAAAATATTTCCATTTGTTTTGCCATCCATGCATTCAGAGAATTGTTGACTGCCGACATGGGAAGTGCCTGTCATCTTCAGCAAGTTTTGGGTCAATGATGTCAAAGCAGTATACATATGATTGTTGCTGTGTCGTCTCCGCTCTTAGGCACATCGCCAACCTTGTATGATTACCCAACCAAGCCTGATCTCAGTTGCTTTCGTGTTCATATAGAGTTCGTCGTTCTCAGTGAGGTCTTATACCGAAGTTTGTAGGAGGTTGGGGTACGCCACGGTCTGGTGGTGCTCCTTTTTGTGTTTTAGCTTAGTATTAAAAGAGTAACTAGTTTTTTTTTTTTTTTTTTTTGAGTGCTTAGTAGCAGTATTAGGGTTTTGGAAGCTATGCATAACTGCATCTTGTTTAGTGTCTTCGAATTTTGGGGACCTGAAAGCATATGGCCCATTTTGTGGCTGTTCCTCTGGAGCCTAATTCGTACTTCATAGCACGGGTATATGTGGAGTTGATGAATTTCGCTTCTTACTATAACTCATGAGCTCTCAGGTACTCTGGTCGAATCTGTGAGCAGCTAAAACTTGTGATCTGTGTTTTATTTTTTTCTATGTATTAAAATGTGCCACTAGGTTAATAACCAGGACTGCTCATGATGAATAGCATAAACTGATGTAGCATTATAAACATAACCATTGCCAACTTAATAAGGACCAAAATTCCCTGAAATGTAAGTTTGCAAGCCATAATCTCTTTTATATACAAAATAACTATTTTATGAAAATATCAGCATCGAAAATCACTATAGCAAGGCGCTTCTTCTAGTCATATAGATTTTGCCGGCTCTGGCCCATAATTATTTCCCCTGACCTGCAGATTCAAATACAAGAACATGAGGTTAGCATCTGTAGAAAAGCCTGCCTGTCAAAGCTTGAGAGGCTTGTAAACATAATTGATTTCTGGGTAGAAACCAACCAGTCTTGTGCTTGTACATGATAGAAACTCATAGACTGTGATAGCAAGTAAGTGATTTTCTGCTTAGCTTATGAATCTAGATCCTGAATGATAATTTAATTTTAACAGAAAACCAATACTATTGGAGTAACAACAAGAAAAAGATGCTGAAACTGTTTTTATGTGATGTTGTAATGTACATACAGGTAGTGAGTAAAAGTGTCGACCTAAAATTGTTTAAAAAAAATATACTCACTGTAAACTAGTTCATAAACTTTGTGGATCAAACAGAGATTAAGCTAGGTGGACAGAAAAGAGTCGAATTATCACCACAATCCGGTTGTGTTTGAGAATAGCTTTTCTCCAGATCAAAAACACGACAAGAAGCCTGCAATGATGAATCACCAACATCATAATCCGAATAGTAAATGCAACTGCGCTTGTAAGGCGGGCAATCATCGGCAACAACTGAGAATGAACAATCATCGGCAACAAAGAAGGCCAGTTCACCCAACGAGTAAACCTGAACCCAATCCTTCTCAGCTTCTCTAAAACAAAACACTTCAAACCAAATGCGAGAAACTTCATCTTCGTCTGAAACACACCCAACCACAGAATCATCGCTATAAAACAACCTCAGCGATAAATTCTTATTAACAACAAGGTACAAAAACCCACTAGCCTCCACCAAATACTTCTGCTCCCTGCTATCTTGCGGAATTCCAGACCAGGGGCAATCCTCAACATTCAGACTCCGATCGAGTATCACCAGGTTCCCTTCGGCATCCATAGCGTAAAACCTATCCTTCCAAAAGGCCACATCGCTGTAAATTCTCTCCAGCTGCCATTCCCGTGAATTTCCCCATTTCTCATCCCCTGCTCGAATATGCAACAAGCTGCCCCCTTCAAAAATCCCCATAACCATACCTCCGCTCTCCACATTCCCATCAGCAGAAGACACGGCAACCTTTTTAGGTGCGAGGTAGCGGGTCTCATCAATGCTCAAATTCTCCTTCTTGACATCCGAAAAGCCTAAACTAAACGACCTAGCAATCTCAAGCACTCTCCAATCCACCAAATTCAACACCTTCGGAAACCCACCCAATTTCACCGTCGAAACCGGATCCAACGCCCGCAATCTCCCCGGACCCGACTCCTCGATCTTGACCAGCCACCCCTGCCCCCGCTCCGGTTCGACAAGGTAGCAGACGCTGGATTTAGTGAGACTGTAGCGTCCTTCGATTATGAGGTCGAGCGGGTCGACGACCGGGAAGGGTATCCGGAGGGACCAGATGGAGGAGTCGCCGGGGCGATCGCGGGAGACGGAGTTGCGCCATGATTGGCAAATTGAGCGGAGGCGAAGGACGTCGAGAGAAGTGGAGTGATGATCGGCGATCGTGACGAGCAGCTCCGGCGGCAGGTGGGACCACGATTCGGTGCGCGGAGGCATTTTCTAGGGTTTCGAACTGTAACCGACAACCACAGCAGCAGCCAGACTGCAGTCTTTGCGACGTGGAGTTCGATATTTATATTTATATTCACACTTCTCTTTAATTCATTAATATATTCTTTTTCCATCACAACAGTGAAGTGGGCCATACTTTTGCGAAGTGCTCACTAAGTAGAACAAGGGTCAATAAATCTCTTATTTTTTTAATAAAAATAAAAAATGAATATTATAATCATTTTAAAAAGTTCATAACTACGTTAAATAGAAAAAATTGTCTTTTTAAATATTAGTATCGCTGCGTGGAATTTATATCTCGCGTAGTCCGCAAATTTTTGGGTGCACCGAGCGCATTCATGATGAATGCTTTCGTTCGAAAACGATATCGTTTTGCGTTGTTTTCATTAAAACACTCATTCTTATTTTAAATGAGATGCTATGTTCATTACATGAGCTGCTATGTTCATCAGATGAGTTGTGATGTTCATCAGATGAGCTATTATGTTCATCAGATGAAATGTTATGTTCATCGGATATGTTCATAAGATGAATTGTTAAGTTCATCAACTACTATGCTCTTCAGATGATCGATATGTTCATGCGGTGAGTTGTTATGTTCATCAGATGATATGTTATGTTCATTAGATGAGCTGCTATGTTCATCAAATGATATCTTCATCAACGAACTATCATGTTCATCTGATTTGATAACAAGTTCATCAGATGAGCTGCTATGTTCATCAGATTTAAGAAAAGATGAAGTGTTTTAATAAAAATGAAGTAAAATGACGTCATTTTGGATCGAGAGATGGGTGCTCTCAGTCCACCCATGAGTCATTGAGGAGGTCTGATCTCCATATTTCGAGGATATTAGGCGACATGCGAAAATAGGTCCTTCTATAATATTATGCCAAAATAAATTATTAATAATTTTTTTCATAATTGATCTTACTAAATAGACACAAAATAATTCTAATGTTTTAAGAAACACAAAAACATTTGCTATTTTATATTTTTTTATATCAAACTCATCATAATATTATTTTCTTGTTGTTTTATGAATCACGTAAATGATTTAAATGTGTTATTCGATTTATGTTTAAGCTATTTCCTAAAAAATATCAAATGTGTTGTCAGCCCAGATCCTGAGATTTTCAAGGCAATGGGCGAGAATGTATAAATGAGCCCAATACAATAAAAACTAAAAAAATTTAGATATATTCAATATTTATAATCTGAATCGTTAAAATTACTATCTTGTTGATTTGTAAGTTTCTAAAGTTTAAAGGTTCTAAACTCTTTAGGCTATGTTTGGATTAGAAAAACTTTAAATGTGTGTTTGATTTAGGGAAAATTTGGTGGAAAGGAAAATATGAGGGAATTGTTTTCTCCCATGGAATACATCATATTTTCTCTTGTTTGATTAGAAGTGAAAAATGGTGGTAAAATGTTAAAACCTTCATTATTTTAAACAAAATTTTCCTTCCTATTTTTCATATGATTTTCCTATAAACTTTCCTTCCCATTCTCACAATTTTTCTTTCTTAATTTTCACCAAATTTTCCTTATACCAAACACAACCTAAGAAAAAGGAAAATTTGAGATAAAAAGAAGAAGAAATCCCTTGTTTGATTAGAGAAACTTAGAGGAGTGAAAATTCGATGACAATTTTTAAATAAGACAATAAGTGTTATTTTTCACAGATTTTTCATCTCTAAAAACATATGCAGAAATGAGATTGTCATTTTTCTTTCCACCTTATTTTTGCTAAAACAAACACATTATTAGTGTGTCAAAATTTGAGTATTTTTTAGATTTTAATGTGTCAGTTTTTAGTATTTTTAAAAATTTTAGGATTTAGAAGTTTTAGAATTTTCAAGTTTTTAATTTTTTTTTGGAATTTTTAAAATAAAAAAATATGTAACTCTGAATCAAAGCCTTAAACTAAAACAATATAATATAATTGTTTAGCTAACTAATTTGTATTCCATAAATTTCATAAAACTTTATATAATAATTTAGTCATTCTTAATAATATTATTATTTGTTGCCATGAAAGTAGAGTCAAACATCAATTATGTTACACTTTGAACAATACAGATAGCCGAGTTGGTTAGGAGCATGTTTGTTAGACAGACCTTAATAGGTTTGAATCGCTTCTATTATAAAATATAATTTTTAATCATTAATAACTATGTCTGATCATGGTTAGTTGAGTTTAGTGTGAGACAGATCACTAAGATTGACTCTCACTGGGTTTCGGGTTTGAATCCTGACTAACACCAACTTGACGCTGATCATGTGAAATACCTGAGAAGTTTGACAGGGTGTGTGTGGAGCCTCTCTTTGAAATTTACGCCGGTCCCAAAGAGATACGGTTCTCCGAATTCAAAAAGAAAAACACTACGACCCAACGTAACAATAACAGGCTATGGGCGACCTACAAATAGAAACAAACAAATTATAGACTCAATGTTCCGAAACAAAGCTGTGGTGCCATATCACCAAAACACTTATCTCTTAAAAATAATATACTTTTTTTAATAAATTCATACCATGACTAAATTTTCCCTATTCAAATGGGTTTAAGAAAACTAATATAATGAGTAATGTGTCAATCAAGAAAAGATTTGTATTTTTATTTCGAGTTAAAGCATTTAAACTACAGTCTCGAGCGAGCGAGTTAAGAAAAATGAGTGCTTCAACCTAAATATATATGTAAAATGTACATAATTATAATTTAAAAGAAAAAGAAAAATGGCAAAAAATAAATGTCCTTGCAGGTGAGTCTTTGGTCTTCCTTAAACTGAAAGTGTATGTGCTATTATGTGGTTCCACAGGATTTCGGACAAGTTGCGCCCCTTGAAGTGGAGAAAGTGGAATCAATTGCGTTATCATTCCATCTATGGTAACCACCCAGCTACCTCACTTTATTCTTCATCTTAGCAACAAATAATTCCCTTCATGCTCTCTCGTCCCTCAAAACTTTCATGAATACTCATGACAACAGTTAGTGGAGGAGTTAAATCTATAAGAAGAAGCTTTTGAGGAGACAGACTTACTTGCACGAGTAAAATGTTATTAAAACCGACTTATCTTGGGAGGATATCAGCAGAAATTTGAGCGCATTTATATGCATAACTTATTTTCTCCAAGGTAAACCATTGTGGTGATTTGTTTCAGTTCAAAGTGATTCATTTATTTTGTCTTTCATTTTAAAAAATATGTATTCATTTGTTCTACTATGTGTATTATTGAATATAACAAGTAAAATAAAATCAATTATGTGTGTTCTATTTCCAACAATCTTAGAATAAATAATTTTGTTACTAACTACAGCTTTTACTTATTTTACGACAATGGCTTTGATTGGTGTTGGACATCTTTTTTTCTACTGGTGTGGCTCATGCCATTGTCACGGGTGGGTTTCTAGGATAGATTGTGACAACAGCTACAGGTGAGAGTCTTTACAACTTCAAAGTTCTTCAAAATTGACATGACTAGGCTTCTTGAATAGTTAACAGATCATAACTTCATGCGGTGATCTAGTTGCATGAAGATGGGGTGGGGGTGATTCGTACCTATGAGCGTGTATTTGATGGTGGTGTTAGAATGCCAAAGCCCACCAAAATTGATCCAAAAAAAAGATCAGCGGGCTCTCTTTTAGGAGAAAGATATGTGGACCGAAAGCACAACTTTAGTAACATTATCTGATGAGTTGTATGATGTTTCCAACCGTCGAATACTATATGACTTACATGTATGAGATGACTTAAATAAGAAGTACAACACTAATGAGATCTCGAGAAGTGTAATGTTTCTCGACATCTAAATTATTAGATGGTCGAGGGGAAGCTCGTGACCGAATAGGTCCAATTTCTGAACTACATCTTTCATCAATTGACAAAGGCAGGTGTGTGGTTCTTTCTGAATTATTCTGGGGTTCGAATATCAATAATTAAAAAGTCTCTCAGATCTTAACCCAGCTTTTCAGGTGAAATATCTAACAGGTCATTTATTAATGAACCAATACATGATTTTTGGTAAATGTAGAGGAACAATACCGGAAGTAACACCAATAGCTGCCAGTTGAAGCAAGAAGGGTATATAACCTTAAAACTTGCGTTTTTAACTATCAATGAACCTCATGAATTTGATAGGTATTGAGCTCATGTTCACATATGTGCCTATAAAACTCTCTTTGTGTCTTAACATGTTGTCCATAGGAGATACGTGAAGATAGGAGCACTCCAATGATGCATAGTTGTTGAGGATTTAGAACAACATCTTAGATTTTCCGTCTAAGAGATCAATATACTTATAATATGTGCATCTATGTTCCACTGTCTGTAGAAACATCCTAAGCTGTTCCAAGTTAGTTAAATTCATGACACGCAATCTTCAACTTCTAGAGCAGATCCATTAATTCATGTGTAGACTTTATGTACAGTTGAATTGAGTTGAGCAATCTACATACTAAACATTGCCCTTAATAAGATAGCTAGTGGGATCTGATATTAAGGAAAGAGGCTCGTGCTTTGATCAAACATCTGAACACCCTCTCCAAGCTACTCTCCATACCATCAACAATCATCTCCACGCCATGCATCATACTTTGTATTTCACTGCCGGACATCGTCGTCCCTTTCGCAACTTCAAATAGTTCAGCATCAAGCGCAGCGAACTCATTTGATGCACATTTGCTGTCAGATTTAGATACTGCCTGCTGCTGCTTGCTCGTAAATCTTGAAGCCAATGCCGACCATTTACTAGCTACCTTCCTGGTCTTGGATTCTTGTGCAGACACAAACATCAGTAGAGACTCGAAGATCGAAGCATTTGCTAGTATGACATCTCTGACAGCTCTGATCAAGCTCGAGAGATGGTGGTCTGGGTGCTGGGGCAGCAATGAGCCGCCTTCCAACTCCTGCTCAATCTGCTTTAACAGTGCCATGTATCTATTGACACCCTTCTTCATTCTTTTCCGGAAACAGATGTAGTTCGATATGATCATCTCGAGACCACCCGATGAATCAGCGCCTATTCTCCTCCTCCTCACGGCGGTCTGAAGTTCTCGAACACCCTCCTTGATCATTAAAGTGGCATCCCTTGAACTGGTGCATACATCCAAAAGCTTCAAGGACGCATCCAACAGGGAGTCTACGAAGGGGGAGTGTTGGGCGTTGGAAAGAGCTTGTCGGGTTGATGGAAGCTGCAGAATCCCATCCATGCAGACGTAGAGCTCCTCCAGCCTGGACAGGCTGAAGAAGACCGACTCGGCCATGGTGGAGGATGATGAGATAGAGCGATCATGCTGCCATGACTGAAGCTTGTTTAGCTCATATTCGGTTCGTAGAATGATGGGGTGATGGGACGATCTTGCTGGGAAGCTTATCGATCTGATTTGGTAACTCATTTTTTTCCCTCTCTCCTGTCAATTTGTGTGCCTCTTGTTTTCTGAACAAGAAGAGAGAGAAGTGGTCTGCAAGATGTTTTGGTGTTATGAGATGGTGTCATTTTTGAGTTTATATAACAAATCATCTGATAGATCATCTCTAGATCTTGTCTATGGCTTTAAACAAATCCTTGTTACATGCGTTGAAGTTGAAATTGTGAAAGAGAAACCAGCAGCAGCTGGCACATGACGCACTTCAAGATTATAGATTACTGGGGTGAGTCATCCAATCACATATATATATATATATATATATATATATATATGTATGGAGGTTCGGTACAGAATCGCAAATCATGTGAGAACTGAGAACTTAAGGTAAAAATGGTGTCAACACACAAGACACAACACACAAAATGCGTCCACAAAACACAAGATACAAGACACAAAACGTCATTTTTGACTTGAATTATCAGTTCTCACATGATTTACGGTTCTCAGTGGAACTCTTATATATATATATATATATATATATATATATATATATATATATATGATGTCTAACTTTCAATTCTTTAGGATGTGTTTGGTTTACGAAAATTTTGAGGATAGGTGAAATTCATAACGGATTCTGTTTTATTTTTTTTTGTTTAGCTCAAATGGAAAATTGGAAGGTCAACACCCTTTTATTTTACTTTAACTTTTCTTCAAATTTTTCAAACAATTTTTTCCACAAATTTTTTCTAAATCAAATAAAAAAATCTTTCAAACTTTCTTTTAAATTTTCCATTCCCCCAAATTTTTTCTAAACCCATCACAGGCTTAGTGTCAACAAATTATGCTCTGGTCAATGGTTATATTAATCTCAATTTAAGTCAATGATGTTGCAGCGAGCAGCCATCATATAATATATATAATATGTTAGAGTAATTTTTGAGTGGACATGTTTATTGACATATTAACTGGGAGTTTGTCAAATAATTAGTTGAAAAAATTGAAGTGACACGTAGCAGTATTAGGTAAATATAAAAAATATTTTTAAATGTATTATGTAATTATTAAATTGTTTGTGACAGCTCTAGAATGACTAATTTAGAATTTCTGTGACAGACCATATCTATCAAAAATCAAGATGATGCTGATAGCAGTCTTCCATTCTCTTCCATTCATATAAACTAATATGTGTTAAAAG
>NQLW01000070.1:39586-57215 GCA_002312845.1 Kalanchoe fedtschenkoi
GCTGAACAATCGGAACAGTGTCCATCCAAATACAACCAAATACAATAAAAATTAATCACAATCAATTAAATTTTAAGATATTTTTAATATTTCTATCATTAATTTAGTCAGTATCTTTGTACTTTAATCTCATATATTCCGTAGTTCAACCAAAATAAATAAAAATATATTTAAAAGGAACAAAACACAAAAATACTTTATTTTAAAACTTTTATTATATATATATATATTTTTGACACACATAAATAAGTGTTTGTGATTCCAGCATTGTCATGACCACATATGAACATACTTGAAATGTCATCAGGGTTGTAGTCTGGTGATAAAGTGAATGGAGGGTGATTTCTTGCAATCCTCACGTCTAGTGTTTGAATCCTAATGGTTGATACGTGCATTATAATTTATATTAATAATTTAAAAAGTAATAATTCAAATAAACATTTCTCTTAAACTGGTAAAAACACATCTACATTAAAATACTTTTTTGATATTTTCCAGAGGCTTGGATGGATGGCAGAGGGTAAAAGATAGATCGCTAACTTATCTAAAAATCTGATTCAATAGTGATTTTCATCTTGAAAATCAAGGTATTAACAAAAATCAAAAAATAACATTCAAATCATCGCATTATGACTAACTTACCCTCATGCTTATTATATTAATTTAATTTATTGAAATGACAAACATACTTCTATATCAAATAAAAATGAAAGGCTTTTTTTCCACTACAAAAAAAATATTTTTTAGTTTTGGTTTTTTTTTTTTTTTTGATGTTTGAGGAATGGATGTCTCATAACTCCTAAACCATTTTTGATAGAAAGAAACATATAAAAATGTTTCATGCACCAATGCCTTTTTCAGCTTCAAGATCCATCTCAGTAAATACAGATATCTGGAAGTTGACATAAAATCTTCTGCTTATTGGCAGATCCATTCATTCATATATAAACCTTCTGTACAGTTGAGTTGAGCAATCTACAATCGCTCCTAGCTAGTGGGATCTGATATTAAGGAAAGAGGCTCGTGTTTTGATCAAACATCTGAACACCCTCTCCAAGCTACTCTCCATCCCATCAACAATCATCTCCACGCCATTCATCATACTTTGTATTTCGCTGCCAGACATTATTATCGTCCCTTTCCCAACTCTACATAGTTCAGCATCAAGCGCCGCAAACTCATTTGAGACACATTTGTTGTTGTCCTTGGTCATAAATCTCGCTGCCAGCGACCATTTGCTAGCTGCCTTCTTGGTCTTCGATTCTTGGGCAGACACAAACACCAGCAAAGACTCGAATATCGAAGTGTTTGCCAGTATAACGTCTTTTACAGCTCTCATCAAGCTCAGGAGCTGGTGATCTGGGTGTTGGGGCAACAATGAGCCTTCCAACTCCGCCTCAATCTGCTTTAGTAGAGCCATGTATCTCTTGGCATCCTTTTTCATTCTTTTTCGGAAACAGATGTAGTTCGATAAGATCATCTCTGGGGACGAGTCAGCTTGTAATCTCCTCCTCCTCATGGCGGCCTGAAGGTCCTGAACACGCTCCTTGATCACTAACATCGCATCCCTCGAACTAGTGCATACATCCAAAAGCTTCAAGGACGCGTCCAGTAGGGAGTCCACGAATGAAGAGTGTTGGGGTTTGGAGAGAGTTTGTTGGGTGGATTGAAGCCTCAGAATCTCATCCATGCAGTCGTGTAGCTCCTCCAGCCTGGACAGGCTGAAGAAGACTGATTCGGCCACCGTAGACGATGATGCTGCTTCTAAGTGGTCATGCTGCCATGATCGGAGCTTGTTTAGCTCGGATTCGATTCGTAGAATGATGGGGTGATGGGATGATCTTGCCGGGAAGCTTATTGATCTGATTTGATAACTCATTTTTTTCTCCTGTTAATCTGAACAATAAAAGAGAGAAGAGGTGTGGAAGGTTTGTTGGTGTTATCTGTTACGAGATGGGATGTTGTGGGGTTTATATAGAGGAAGAGCGACGACCACTCCAGCCATTCATAGGATTATTGAATTATATATGCGAATGAAGTGTCTGATAGATCATCTCTAGATCTTGTCCATGGCTTTAATCAAATCCTTGGCACATGACGCACTGCAAGATTATAGATTATTTGGGGGTGAGTCATCCAATCATGTTATAAGAATCAAGCAGCGAGCAGACAACACTTGGAGTGCATGATTGAAGATGAGCCACAAGAAGACTCTATAACACAAGGCACACTCTCATTAGTCTCTCACTCATCAAATGAGAGCAAATGCACGTTAGTGCGACCATCTTTCGTTTAAGAAATAACCAAATCTAGAAAGGTCAACATCTTAAATTTGCTCCCATAATCGAGACACCCAAATGATTCATCCATTCTGGAATTAATAGTTTACTATATGCGTGGTTCAATCTTTTTTATTCAGAACGCAATAAATGGCGAGGCCTCATTGCTGTCACTGCTTGCAAAACCCACGTAATTGGTTGCGTGTAGTTGATCAGAGCATCAAAAGTTGACACGTAGTATGCTTAGAAGCAGATGCAGAAGGTCTGACCCTTTCAGAGGACGAGAGAGATGGACAGATGAATGGTGTGGATGAGGAATGGGCTGACCTTGTTGTGATGATTGACTGACTGAGTAGTAAATGCAGTCAATATTCCATTGTTGCAGAATTTGATTGTGTCAAGAAATAGAGTAATTTTTTACTGATTTTTTTATTTGGGTTTAGAATTTTAGAATGAGATCGGTAACACAAAAGCAACCCTAATTCTAAACCCTAACCCTAATTTTTTGCTGAATATGGTCCACCTATCATCATCAAAAGTTATTCAACTACCCCGAATACGTCCGCTATCTAAAAAGAATGGCCAAACTGAGTTTTGCGGAGAACATAGCTCAATAAGAAACAGCACATTAAGGCGTAACGGTGACAAGTCTACTATGATCCTCGGTCAATGCAGTTGGCGCTGTTGAACCCTCAATGAGATCGGTAATACACCAGCGAGCCGGATTAATATCTCGTGCATTAAAGTCAAGATACAATTATTCAATATAATCTGATTTCATATGGAAAAAATCAATACTCCACTTTCATGTTATATAGAAGGTTGTTACTATTAGACATATCCAATTAATAGTTCCCTTTATAATATGTTCATTACATCTATATCCATTACATTTACTATATTCATGTAATCCATTACTTTTAGACGTTCTTACTTCTGTTAGCATTCTTATCCTCCACCAATCCTTCTCGGTCCTCCCTATAGGTTCTGAGAAGCTCACACGTGATAATTTATCTGTTATGGAAGGCACAAGTGCTCCTACCAATTAGGCACCATATTAAATCTAAATAGTTTGTTTTACGAAAATTTTTAAAAGGGACTCTTAACTATCATTACTTTCTCAATTATGGTCCAAACTGTCGAAAAATGTTTTTTACTAATTTTGTAAACTAAAATTGACAAATGCACTGTAAAAGTGTAAAACCAAAATTACTGTAAGAATTAGACTCATGCACTTACATCGTTCTGTCATCAAATTAAATAATAATATGTTGTTCACGTAAATCAAATGATAGAATATCATATCCATTATATTTAATGAGTCAAATTGAACTAATTTAAATGGCATATTACCCCAACAAAAATCTTTTCCCTTAATTTTATAGTCTAGACTGCAAGTGGGAAGCAGTGCTAATTCGGACCCCTTTTGGACTTTTTTTTATTCCTTTCATTCTAATAATTGTGTGTTTAAATAAATATATTTTGTAAAAAATTTATCTATGACGGATACGAGCCAAATTGTGGTTGAAATAATAAGATAAAGTTGTTCAAAATGAAAATGAATCTGATCAATTCTTTTTTATTTTATTTTATTCATGAGATTTGGCTTATAGGAACAGCTAATCCTATGAAAAACCAACATAACTCGGTTTAGTTCCTTTTATTATTTATTAATTGGGTAGGAGAAGTTGTCGGTTAGCCTGCTTACTCATTAAGTCAGTAAATTTAAGATTTTCAATCCATTATTAAATTAGTTTCTTCCTATTCTCTTTAGAGAGATAATTTAACTTTTTTTAATATGAGTGTGACGTGATTTCAATAACACCTCTTAACACCAACAAGGTGTCGGTTTTGGGATTTTACATATAGTGATGGTGAATCCAAGAGTGAAGCTAGCTCTAGCTCTCAAGTGATTGTGCAAGAAAGCACTCTATGTAAATTTGATGGCTCTTTTTTATTAAGGATCATTATTGTCACCGAAAACAATGAACTATTTTTGTTTATCATACATTAAGTCATTAAGTTTTAATCATGTTTTGAATATATGAGCATGAGTTGAATTATTTAATACTTGAATGTTTACGATATTTATTAATATCATAAAGTAAGATATGTGAATGTTCGATATGGTAATAAAGGTATTAGAAATATTACCCCCATACACAAGAAAAAATTACCAAGTGTCACTTGTGTTGCTATTAAATCAAGTTGGAAGTCCTAACACATAATCAGAAGGGATTCAGAAGAACTTGATTTAGTGCTTGTTGACATTTATAAATATAATGGTGTGCTATCTGGATATCAAAGGAAGATATGTTATCACGCTTGTAATGTAGTAGATAGTTATACTTCATGTTTGTACTTTCTCATTAGGATGAAATCCTTGAGAGACTCACTCATTTAAGAATGAAGTAAAAAATCAAATTGGCTAGAGAATCAAGCGTTGAAGGTTTGGTAGAGGTGGAGAATACGGCTTTACTACATAAGTTGAATTTTTTTTATTTTTCTTGAATAATAATATTAATCATGTGGAAATACCTCCATACTCACCTTAATCTAATGGGATTGTGAAATGAAAGTATATATGACGCCGACTTATAGTTTGCCTAAATGTTTTCGAGGTGAAACTATGATTATGGCTTACTATTCCGAATAGAGTTCCACCTAGACATAAAGGGCAAACACTTTTGAAGTTTGAAAAAAAATATGTGTAACTAGAAATCCTTTTGTATGTGATTGTATCTATCTTAAGTGATTGTTTCTAAATTCAAAAGAAAATAATTTGATCTGAAGACTGTTAATTATTTTTTAGGTAGGTAGACGCATGTAGTGCTATGAAATTTTGGTGATCAAACAAGAAAGTTCTCATGTAGGTGTGTGAATACCACTATTGAGTACCATGATGCTCGATTCGTTGAGAATGTATATCTATTGAAAAGTGAGATTCGGTCATGATTATAGTTGCATTCTTTAGCTTATGGAAAGGATAAAAAACGTGAGGAGATATGTGAACATTTCTAATTTCATTGAAATACAGTTACATGAGAACAGAAGATGAAAGGTGGGATTGTCAATGTTATTGAAGTTTACTTTGTCTCTTATTACAAAATATGAGCTTATAACCTTTTCATTTTGTTTTGACTAAATACTTGAAGCTTATTGATAGAGTTATTGCTATCGTAAAGTTTTTATCAAGAAAATATATCACAAGACACATTGGTGCTAGTTGGATAGTTAAAAATTCTAGTAGCAACGGTTGTAATGCGTATGTTATCTGATGTTGCGATGACATGAAAGTCTTGTAAGCAGACATGAGTTATGTATATTGAATATTATTAGAATGGAAAGTTAACTAACCATGTGGACATTTATTTTAAATTTCAAACAAGCTCGCTCCTAATATTTTCATGTATTGTGATAGTCAGAGCACAATCTTGAAAGCTTAGAGTATCATGATAATGAATAGATCAAAAGACGTCATCGATTCTTATTAAAATTAATTTGGTCGAGTGTTGGTCTTTGTACGAATTATTGTCATTATATAGACTTTATTGTAAGTAAAGACAATGTGATAAACACATTGAGTATGATGCGAGTGTGCACGCATACTGATTCAGAAAACTCCTGGTTAGGATGAGCTAGGAACCCACTGGGTAATCACCTTTGAACAAAGTGGAGTTCCTAAAAAGTTAGTTCAATGTGGTGTAAACAAGCCATTCGTGTGACTTATACACTAAACTATAATAATACGTTAAATAGTCAAGTTTATCCCAGAAAAGCTAAATTGTGTTGTAAATTGTAAATAAATTATGAGTCAAAAACTCCGAATGGGGTCTGAGTAAAAAATTGACGTGATATGAGCAGTGCATCTTCTGAGAGGCATAAATAATAGTGGATGCTGCTCAAAGGTCGCATATAGATGAGAGGGTTCCTCTTACATATGATTAGGGACACATGGTCATAACGTGTCCACCGTAAAAATTACCTCTATAGCTTATAACTTATTGTTAACAGTAAATCTTCTTTGCACACAAGACTTCATATTCACGGTGAAAAATTTCGTTTGTTCTTGTGGGGATACGGCTAACTAACTTACGTGTGGTTCCAACTCGAAAGGTATCATTGTGAGAAAAAAAAAGTTGCTTGGAACCTGCACAATCTTTGTATAAGATTTGTGGGGGATTATTGGAATTTGGCACCATATTGAATCTAAATAGCTTGATTTAAGAAAAATTTTAAAAGGCATTGTTAACTATCATTACTTTCTTAATTACGGTCCAAATTATATGAACTGTAGAAAAGGGTTTAATTTTTTTTACTAGTTTTGTAAACTGCAACTGACAAATTCACTATAAAAGTTTAAAACCAATATTACTGTAAAAATTAGACTCTTGCGCTAAAATTAAGTCGTTTTGTTATCAAATCAACTGATAACATTCTGTTCACATAAATAAAATGATAAATTTTTATACTCAACCAATCCTAGTCCTCAACAAAATTAATCGTATCAGTTTTATTTAATGAGTCAAAGTGGACTAATCTTAAATGACATAATAAATTAATCCCAAAAAATATTTTTTCATCTTTTCTAATTTTTTTGTAGTTTGGACTTCAAATGGGGGAGCAGTGCTAGTTCGGATTCCTTTTGATTTTTTTTTGCTGATTTAATTATAATAATTGTGTTGAAATAAATATTTTTTGTAAAAATTTTCTATGGCGGATATAAGTCAAATTGTGGTTGAAATAATTAGATAAAATTATTATTCAATATGAAAGTGAACCTGATTTTCTTTTTTTTATTTGGTTCATGAGATTTGCCTTATATGAGCAGCTAATCCTACGAAAAACCAACATTACTCGGTTTGATTCCTTTTTTTATTTATCGATTGGATTAGAAAAAAGCTGTCGGTTAGCCTGCTTACTCATTAAGTCAACAAAATAAAGATTTCCTCTTCACTATTAGATTAGTTTCTTCTTGTTCTTTATTTGGAGAGATAATTTATGGCTTTTCTTTATATGGATACATATGAAAGAAATTTCAAGAAAGAAGTGTTCATCACGTGTAGGGTAATTAGATCAGCTTTCATACTGCTCTTTCAACATATCTTTAATGAGTGTGACATGATTTCAATAACACCTATTGCAACAATAGGGTATTGGCTTGGTGATTTTGGGAGTTCTCTGCTAACAATCTCATATCTCAATTTCAAGCTTTTGGTGGCTCCACATGAATATGAATATGTTAGAGGTGCGCGAAATCTGGTTCGTAATGAGTGTGGCTCCATTATCAAAGCGTAAATCTGGTGCGCTGTCCCTATCAAAAAAACACTTCTTGGCACCAAAATAAAGTTTTATTGTTAAGAATAGGTTAAGTGCTAATTGATTCTAATAAATACTCTCTTTGTCCTTCTTACATGTCATTTAACCGAATTCATTTATCTACTTTCACTTATCATTTAATAATTTTTAATATATATTTAATATCAATAACTACCTTAAATATCAAACATTAATCATTTCATTATCATAATCAATAAAAAAAATCATTTTTTACCAGTAATAATACATAAATTTTACTTTTTACGTGAAATTTAAAAAAAAAAAACATTAACCAACTACCTTATTTGTGTAGGTGTAGCCCTAGAGTGTTTCTGGTGGCTGCTCAAACTGGAGTAGCGTATGATATGGATCCGCACTGCAAGTTGGCCTGTCGTAATAAGCTTGTTTATTACGTGGACTTGTATGGACTAAGTCCTCCAACCCCAAACACACACCTGTGTAGTTTATAGTTTGTCGAGAATGGAGCCAGCGACTGGCCCAACTTCTTATTGATGCTTACAATCTCAAAGAAAAAGAACAATATTGAAGTTGACTTAACAAGTTTGGGTCGTGAGTATGAAATCCGGCAACTATTTATGTTTGGTTACATAGAGTCATGTCAGTAGTGGTTTCACCCAAAATGAAGATGGTTTCCCAAAAACAAAGGTGATTATCCAAATTTAAATTTATTAATTTAATTATTATACGCGTGGCAGATGAAGAATGTATATTAAAAATCAAAACGACGTAGTATATAGATGGTTTTATTCAGCTTGGCAGCCACATGGATCAAGTAATTCCTTTATGTTTTAGATATACGACACTAGATTACTCTCTTTCTACCTCTTTTATTTATCACTTAACCAAATTTATTTATCAATTTTTATTGTCATTTATTAATTTTTAATACTTATTTAATACCAACAACTACGTATCTTAAAACGTCAAACATAAATCACTTCATTATCATACTCAATACAAAACTCATTTCTCAGCAGTAATAATCTACCAATTTTACTTTTTGCACAAAATTAAAGAAAAAATATTAATCAACTACTAATTAAATTTGTTGAACCACTATTAGTAATATTTTCTTAATTTAATCTACTCAATTTAACCTTAAACAACTATTATATCAGAACGTATGGAGAACTTCCCTTCAATTCTTTATGATTTTTGATAAAGTTGTTTACGGAAACTAAACATGTTAGTTAAATTTTAATGTCTCGATAAGATATTGGCAATTCTATAAAAAAAATTGTTTGCTCTTTTATTTTGTTCATCTTGATAGTTTTTGGAAAATCAAAGATATAGTGTACTTTATATATAAACGTTTGAGGTGAAATATCTCATATCAGTTAGTTAGTGAAAAAAATAAGAATCAATTTATCTTAATTAAATTATTGATCCATTATTTAAAGTCTAGATTTTTATGTGACATATAATTTAATTGAGTTATCTCAAACCCAATATCTCAGAACCCATGGTTCAATCTCAGATTTAAATGCGAGATGTGAGATTTGTCTTGGAGACTTCGGGCACAAATAGAAACATCCTACGTAAGTGAATGATGTCAGTCACCAAGTAAGGCTCGCAAAATAACGAATTAGGTTGATGAGCCGGTGGAAATCTCATAGAGCAAGTAGAACGTGGATTGGACGCCCAAGTTTTTTTTTTTTTTTTTTAATTGAGGAACCGTATCCTTTGGGTCGGATTAAACCTTATGTTTTTTTTAGTTGAGTTGCCACATGTCCGGATTCGAACTCGAGACCCTCAGCCCCAAGTGCCGGATGACTTAAATCTAACATCATGACCAACTCAACTACCCCATTGGGGGCTTGGACACCCAAGTTAGGAAGGGAAGTCGTAACGGATTTTTTCCACATCAGTGAAGAAAATATGAGCTACCTCAAATCCAACACAAAATACTTATTTGAGCGGATTAGACGACACTGTTTTTTTATAGTTCTTTTTAAGTGTTTTAGAATTTTCAAACTTTTACTATTTTAGGATTTTTCATATTTTAGAATTACGATTTTTAGCATGTTTAGATTTAAGGGTTTTAAAAATATCTTCAAATAATTATGATAATAAAAATTAGAATTAAAATTCTAAAACACCTGTATATAATATCATTATGTGTACGACAAAGTTTGGGTGATTGTTCTGCACCACAAACATTTTTACTCACCATTCAAGATTTCAAGTTGTTTTAAAAGAATGACTTTTCTCACTCTCAGGCGCTCTTACAAAATCATCGAGCGATTAATGAAAAAGAATTCGAAATTGCATATATGAATAATATTTATTAATTAATTATGAAAATAGATATTTAAATATATGGATATTTTAAGAGTAGAACATCAAATCATTTTAACCAATGACGACCTGTCTTATAAAATGATGATTCTAAGCAGAGACAGATTCAGAAATTTTAATCGGGAGTGTGAAAAAAAAATTCATCATCTTAGCTACTGTGCGGCACACGCCGCAGTTCAATATCTCCGTCTAGTTGCAAACAGACGGTAGAGAATTAGATAAAGTTAACTTTGCTCTTAACTTTATAGTATATAAGAGTTTAAAGGTTGAGTTTAACACCACATATGTTCGATTTATTTTTATGTAATATTTTTTTAATTTATTTTGATGAATTATGAGTTAGAAAATTGAACTTTCAATAATTTTGTGTAAGCAATTTAGACAAAATAACCCTCCAAACCCCTTCTTCACGTCCTCCAGCAGACTTGAGTACTACAAATTTATTGAGATAATTAAATATACCACTGGCCGCCAACCTTGAATCCAAATTTTATCATCAAACTCAGATTTTTTTCCCCTCCAACCTGATCAACTGTCACATACTCTTTCCGTCCTCTAATACATGTCGTTTAAAGTTAATTAGAGTAGATTAAGGTGAAGTTAATGCTAGCGGTTAAACAAATTTAATAGGTAAGTGGTTAATAATTTTTTGAAAAAGTTTGTGCAAAAAGTAAAACTGGTAGATAATTATTGGTGAGGAATGTATTCTTTATTGATTATGATAATGAAGTGATTAATGTTTGACATTTTAAGATAGTTGTTGATATTAAATACGCATTGAAAATTAGTAAGTGACAAGTAAAAGTGGACAAAAAAATTGGTTAAGTGACATGTAAAAGAAGACAGAGGGAATAGATATTATTTATATATATTAATTAGATATTAGCAAAGTAGTAGTATCATAATGTAACTTTAATAGTTTGGTTTATTTGTATTATGGGCTCAAACTATGACGAAGACAAGTAATGAAGCAATGAATAAACTCTAGTTTCTCATCCATCTCTACCTCTAGTAACTCTGATTGTCTTCCTTTCTCTACAACTCTTCTCTTCAACCTCACTTCTCAATCCTTCCTTTTCTTTGCACATACCATCAGCATGCCTATAAATACAACCCTTTCAAACCCAGTCGAGAACCACAATTCACATACACCTGTACTGAGTTTAGTAGCTCTTCCCAGAAATGAAGATCTTCATTTTGCTTCCTTTAGCGACAACTTTAATGTTGGCCGCGCTGAGTGTGTCTGCCCAGCAATGTGGCAGACAGGTTGGCGGAGCCGTGTGCGCAAACGGGCTTTGTTGCAGCCAATTTGGGTACTGCGGCACCGAAACCGCCTACTGTGGAGCAGGCTGTCAAAGCCAATGCGGAGGCCCCAACCCCAATCCCAACCCCAACCCCAACCCCAATCCCAACCCCAACCCCAACCCTCCCTCCACGCCTAGCGGTCTCATAAGCCCAAGCATGTTTGATCAGATGCTGAGGTACCGCAATGACCCAAGATGCCATGCCAACGGGTTATATGATCACATTGCTTTCACCAGGGCAGCCGAATCGTTCCCTGGCTTCGGCACGACCGGTGATGACGCCATGAGGAAAAGGGAGCTGGCGGCCTTTTTCGGCCAAACTTCCCATGAAACTACTGGTAAACAAATTCACTCATTTCCACCTCCCCATATATGAATTTACCCACCCTTAATAGAAATGTGAATGTGCAGGAGGGTGGCCAACTGCACCGGACGGACCCTTCGCGTGGGGATACTGCTTTTCCAGGGAACAGAACAGGGCTGATTATTGCACCTCAACCAAATATCCATGCGCACCTGGCCGACAATACTACGGCCGTGGTCCAATCCAGCTAACTCAGTAAGTATAATTCGTAGATATTTAAATAATCCGTAACGAATCTGACTCCACTGTAACATTTTGAAGTAATGCTGAGAAGAAGGTGGCGCATTATGCTTCTCATCTTTCATCCATTTTTTTTTCTTTTGAGAATTGACTCTAATTTTGACTTTTGACATTTCAGCAACTACAACTACGCAATGGCCGGCGACGCGATCCGTACAGACCTGATCAACAATCCGGATCTTGTGGCGACAGACCCATTGATAACGTTCCAGACAGCCATCTGGTACTGGATGACTCCTCAGGCGAATAAGCCGTCGTGCCACAGCGTCATAATCGGACAGTGGACGCCATCTGCAGTGGACACAGCCGCAGGTCGGGTTCCGGGGTATGGAGTCATCACCAACATCATAAACGGTGGCCACGAATGTGGGCAGGGTCAGAATGATGCGGTGGAGAATCGTATTGGGTTCTTCAAGAGATACTGTGACATATTCCAAATCCCATATGGGAATAACTTGGACTGCTACAATCAAAGGTCTTTCGAAAGTTGAAAGGGACAGCTGCCTCTGCAGAATAATATATATGTAACTCTATGAATAAGGAATAAATCAGAGAGACCATAAATTATGAACTAAATTTCACATACCTTGGTGGGCACGGATTTCGGTATGTGTTATATTAAAAAATTAAAAAAATTTCACAATCAATGAAGAATCAATCTTTGTCACTTTGACTTTTCAAAGTACCATGTGACGACTCTTCCTCATTGATTGTTCACGTAGTGGACTATGTTCAATCAAAAATTTCTCTCATGCGAAAAAATCAAAATTATTAAGTTCTATACAATATGTGTGATGTCTCAAAAAATTATTGGCAATGAATTTTAAGTTTTGTATCAAATTAATGTTAAGTGCAAGACATAAGTAATGGAGTACTAATCCAAATTTTATAAATACATTCATTTGATGTACGTCGAGTCCCGGAGGTGGGTGAGACAGGCCCCGGAATTTATTTCAATAACATATACATTTTAGAAGTGATATATTTAAATTTCCACAATAATACTAAAGACATATTTTTAAAAGTAATTTTTTTTATTTACATTAAAAAAGTTAAAATATAAATAGTGTTATGTGTATATATTGTTGAAAGATTCATTTTTTTCAACTCTTCAAGGGTCTCTTGAGATGAAAGGTTTAAGATAAATGTATTGCATATCTTCAAAAAAGGCTTTTATGTGTGCAGTTGGTGTCTCATTTGGCATGTATCCAAATATGTTGTTTGATTATTAAGGTGATTAAGGCATGCTTCAACTCCCAATTGGTTTTGGTAATTTTTGAAGTTGTGATGGATGATTTGTATTCATCTGAAGTAGGCTTCAAGTAATTCTTGAGTGGTCTTGGGGGCTCTGCCATGCCTTTTGCAAGCAGAATATTGTCCCGAACTAATTTACAAATCATCTTTTAATGTGCTCACTTATCTTTTTGTAGAGTGTGATCCATCTTCAAGCTCCAAGACAAAAGTTCACCTTCTTAGCTTCTAAGTATCCAAATCTAATGTCACCTGAAAATTCACGAACATATAGCGAGACAAAAAAGAACCGTGAAAAGAAAGTAAAAATAAGAAAAAGAAAATTTGTATTATTAAGCTAATGATGCCAATTTGACAAGCGTATTTTTGATCTTATATATTTGTCAGTGTTATGCTTCAGGGATAAATTGTAGTCAAAGAATTTTTGTAAGACCGAGTATTATAGGGAGCAAGTAAGGCTTGTTAGATGTATTAATACCTAGTTAATGAATATTTAATCTCAATCGATTACGAACTAAATTAATATTGCTACGTAAAATAAAAACAGAGCAAAGGTGTTTGTGTTCAATAGATGGAAGTATCATATGGTTTCTACTCCACCTAAATTACACCCAAACTCTCATCCTATCCTTGAAGCACACATAATCACCCATAATATATCATGCATTTTAAATAATTCGGTATAATCACTCAATAATTTACTTTGAATCCAACTTCTTGGTGTACTACGCAGCAAATTATTGACTGCAATTGATTTTGTATTGTGTTGTCTCTCGATTTTGATCTTTATAGCTCACAAGTACTAGTAAAGGATGATTATACTAATATCTTTTAAACATGTAACAAAGTCGGAGGATAAATAAACTATTCAACACTCTTATATAAGCTCCTGATTTTGATATTCGATTGACTAGAAATAATGACTGCAACTAAGTAAATTATACAACTCATCAGGATTCTCATCTTCATGGGTTTAAATACTATAGCCTATAGAGTGACAAATTTAATCTCGAATTCGATGCTTCTTACATGCATTGATTAAACTCTTAACTAATATGCATGACAATTCATAAGAGAAATTGTGTAATATCAACAAGACAATTTATTATACTTTTGACAGACATATATGTAATTCAAAGAGGCATGAACAAATGAAATCGTTCTTAATTGATCAACATGGTATGAGTCTACAATAACCTAGCATCCTAGTCATACAATCACAAAAGTTAACAACGAAATTTGTTAAGAATTTTCACTGTAATAAAGAGTGAAATTTTCTATTAATTTTCGTTCTTCTGAATCCCGAAAATAGGGCATTTTCATTCAACTGGAGAACGAAAACACATTGTCGTTCTTCACAGTAGCGAAAAGGTATTTTCGCTATTCGGTTTGGCGACAATTGCTAATGTTTTCGCTCAACCGAATAGCGCATCTTTCACATCAGCAAGTGAGTCAGTCAAGTGGACCACGTGTCATTTGCGCGTTCCGTTAGAGCGAAAATGTAGTATATTTTTATTGTTTTGAAGAGCGAAAAGGGTAGTATGGAAAACAAACGAAGCGGGGTTGTGTTTTTTTATAGGGAATGGACGAAGGACGTTAATTTTGCAAAAAATTCTGCAACATAAAAACTCTGCAGTCATGTGTATCTTGTATGTGAGATTCACCCGAACCTTAAATTTCTAAATAAAGAACCAATGTCTAGTGTTTGATTATAAGTGGATGATGGAGTAACTAGTAGTTTTTTTTGGAAAATCTCTGCTCGACTTGGTAACATTTTCTTTGCTTTCTCAGGAAATTGCTGCTGTTCGTGTGAAACAATCTAAACACAACCGAAAACCTGGACAAAGAAATTCTCTCAAGTGCCTCTTTAACAACAAAGAATGGCATGAAAGTGAAACCAGGTGGTGGTAGGGTAAATCATCATATGAATAACTTGAGAACTGTATTGTTTGTTTCTTGATTCTTTTGTGTTGAATTGTCTGCCTGTTGGAGTTCAAAATTTGCAGGATAATAATTATGCAGAACTGTGTTTTCACCGGCGTAAACTTCAACTCACCGATGCTTGGATCTGCTATGAGCAATGCTTGCCCGGCTTTCACATTCATACTTGCTGTCATCTTCAGGTTCTTCATGATTCTCTTTTTCCTAAGTTCAAACCAATGAATTCTTTTCAGCTTTCAGTTTGACTGACTGAATCCCAATTCCGGAATGAATCAGAATGGAGAAGGAGAGGCTAGGAAGTCTGAAAAGCCAAGTCAAAATCTTGGGCACAATTGTGTCGATTTCTGGGGCTTTAACTGTGACTTTTTACAAATGTCCCTCGCTCTGGTATGCATCAACTCCTTCACAATCAAACTCAGCCACGGACCTTCATTCCACGCCGCATTTCATGTCATCTGACATGCTGGCGAGTGCTAGTGATTGGGTTATCGGAGGCTTTTTCTTCGCTGTTGCGTCACTTTCCATCGCAACATGGAACATACTTCAAGTAATTCTGCCGAGAAACTTCTGACACATTTATCCTGATTGCTGCCTTGCTTGAGAGTTTAGCTCATTACTATTTTGGCTGCTGAAGGCGGCGGCTGTGAAAGGGTATCCGTCGGGGATTACTGTGGTCTACTGCCTGTTTGGGGCGATTCAGTACACGATGGTTTCTATGATTGCGGAGTGAGACCCGAGTGCCTGGAAGCTAAGGCCGGACATTGAGCGCCGCGCCATTGTCTACTCGGTAAGTTTCTAATGTAATCAAGGTTTAAGTCATAGTTATCAGAACCGGACCGGAGATCGAGCCGGCCATGGTCCCGGTTTTCGGTTTTCCAGTTGAATCGGTGGTTCAAATCGGTTCAATCGTCGGTTCAATTACTTAAAATAATTACAATATAGTAAGTCTAAGGTGATAATTGTAAATAATAAAACAAGTTACTTAGACAGCTTGTTTGGTTAAAGGTGTCGCCTAAAATATAGAGGGCTTGGGTTTGAGCCTCGACACCTTCATATTATTAAAAATAATTTTTAGATTTAATTTAACCTTAATTACACCATCAATTACATTAAACCGGTTCAGTATGCAATCTGATAATAATTTCAAATCGGACCGGTACCAGATCCGGTTCCCGATCGAACCGGCCGATCCGTTCCGGTTCTGATAACTATGGTTTAAGTATCCACGTTCACTACAGATGATACCATTGCGAATGTATCATCGATTTCAGTTTACCTGTCTTTTGTACTCCTAACCTGTTTTTTACTTCAGAAGCTATGCTCTGTGGTTAAGCTTGCAGCTGCTGAGACATGGCCCGAGAGAATTTCAAGTAAACAATTTCCAAAATCTTATTTTTGCTTGCTTTAAGTGTGAAGTACTCTTTCAAATTCAATAATCTGGCACATTACCATGGCTTGAAATCTTTGGCGAGGCAATAAACTTATTACTAGTATACTCCCCCCCATCCTCTTCTACTTGTCGCTTTCCATTTATAGATTGGAGTTTGACTTGTCGTTTTATATGTGAAATATTATGATAAATATTATGATGATGAATTTTAATTTGTTCGTATCGAACTCTAATATATTTTTTATAATTTTATAATATTTATAATTTGAGTTATTTACCTTAAAAAATTAATGCATGGTATTTTAAGCGACATATAAAAGAGGATAAACGGAGTGTATGCTCTGGAAAAAAACATGTTATTTGTAAGAGAAGATAGTGAAGAAAGGATAATGTGGTGGCCAAAATATTTTTTTGCAGGCTGTTTATCATGTTGTAAAACATTTTGTGAAAAAATGTTTCTGACATATTCAAGGAACCTGTAGCTCTGTCCAGTCAACTTATATTTGTTTTATGTAACAATAACAATGCCCTTTGAAAGCTACTTGTGAGGAAAGATATAGGCCAGAAATCCAATTGGTACACTCAACAAATTGCAATCAGTATTTCGTGCACAAATTGTTGAAGAAGCAGGCTGAACTAGAGACTGAGGAGGCTTAGAAGCAATCTCAATTGTAGTACTACTTTCACATAAGATCGAAGAATGTGAGTCTTGAAAATTGGTGATTTGGATGTTTATGTATTTGATAGACAATTTGTACACATTAGTCGTCCTATATGTTTTGAGATATGGATGATTTATATTTTTGAATTTGAATGAATGTTGTATTTCAATATAATGTAGTTCGATATGTATATAATCTTATAAATTTAATTTAGAATAGTTTTATATTTTATGTCAATAGAAAGCATCATAAATGGGTAAAAATAAATTGGTAATGTAATATTAAAATTATCGTTTGTATGTTCAAAAGCGTCGCAAACTAGCAACATAAAAAAACGTTGTAAATCATCGCAAACTAACGACAAAAATATGTGTCGTAAATCATCGACACAAAAAAAAACACAAACTAGCGGCCCAAAAAATGTGTGGCACATTACCAACATCAATTTAAGCTCGGAAAATTTTCTACGACGTTTTTTTGGTCGTTAAACAATGAAAAAACTATCGCTAAACCACTTCTTTTCAGTAGTATACGTAGAATTGATAGTACCAACGACGGAG
>NQLW01000070.1:58671-117228 GCA_002312845.1 Kalanchoe fedtschenkoi
ATCATTGCATTCCAAAACTAATATTATTACAAGACTTAAATTTGTGTGTGAAAACTATATCGTTTGGTTATTAAAATAAATAATATCGTTTTAAGCACATAAAGAAAACAACGTTTTTTGATAACCAAACAACGTAATTTTCACACACAAATCTAAGCTTCATAATAATATTAGTTTCGGAAAGTAATGGTGAATTTTATTTTAGAAAATCAGTTCATTTTTTTCATCGCACCCTTTTTGGAAATCGTGATATTTCTGACCGCAATTGGGTAAGTAGCGATAGTTCAGGGCCCCTTTAGGGTTTTTGCCCTAAACTTTATTACTAGTATACCCCCTCGATCCTCTTCTACTTGTCGCTTTCCATTTATAGATTGGAGTTTGACTTGTCGTTTTGTACGTGAAATACTATGATAAACATTATGATGATGGATGTTAATTTGTTCGTATCGAATTTTAATATATTTTTTTATGATTTTATAATATTTCTATTTTGAATTATTTACCTTCAAAAATTAATGCATGGTATTTTAAGCGACATATAAAAGAGGATAGAGGGAGTATATGCTCTGGAAAAAACTTGTTATTTGTAAGAGAAGATAGTGAAGAAAAGGATAATGTGGTGGCCTAAATATTTTTTTGCAGGCTGTTTATCATGTTGTAAAACATTTTGTGAAAAAATGTTTCTGACATATTCAAGGAACCTGTAGCTCTGTCCAGTCAACTTATATTTGTTTTATGTAACATTAACAATGCCCTTTGAAAGCTACTCAAAGATATAGGCAAGAAATCTAATTGGTACACAATAAATTGCAATCAGTATTTTGTGCACAAATTGTTGAAGGAGCAGGCTGAACTAGAGACTGAGGAGGCTTAGAAGCAACTCTCAATTGTAGTACTTTTTCACAGAAGATTGAAGAATGTGAGTCTTGAACATTGGTGATTTGGATGTTTATGTATTTGATAGACAATTTGAACACATTAGTCGTCCTATATGTTTTGAGATATGGATGATTTATGTTTTTGAATTTGAATGAATGTTTAATTTCAATGTAATGTAGTTTGATATGTATATAATCTTATAAATTTAATTTAGAATAGTTTATATTTTATGTCAATAGAAAGCAGCAGGGTAAAAATAAGTTGGTAATGTAATATTAAAATTATCGCTTGTGTGTTCAAAAGCGTCGCAAACTAGCGACACAACAAAACGTTGTAAATCATCACAAACTAGCGAAAAAAAATGCGTAAATCATCGACACAAAAAAACATCACAAACTAGCGACACAAAAAAACATCATAAATTATTGACACAAAAAAACGTCACAAACTAGTGAGAAAAAAATGTGTGGCAAATTACCAACATCAACTTAAGCGACGATTTACTAAAGCGTCAGAAAAAAAAATTTACGACATTTTCTTGATAGTTAAATAATGAAAAAAATGTCGCTAAACCACTTCTTTTCTAGTAGTATACGTAGGATTGATAGTACCAACGTACCCGCCAATCAGTGTTCTAAAAGGCGCTAGGCGGCCCTAGGCGGTTGGCTTGGGGCCTAGGGACTAATCGGCTAGGCGGGGATTAGGCGGAAGGATTAATCGGATGATTAGGCGGAGTTATATATATTAATAATATATTTAATAATTAATTATAAAATTATACCTATAAAATTTAATTTTATTTTAAAAATAAAATATATAAAATAATTAGGCGCTAGGCGGCTAGGCGGGGCGTTTTTGAACCGCCCAGAGATTAGGCGGCCGCCTAGGCGGCTAGGCGGCCGCCTTTTAGAACAATGCCGCCAATACAAATTAGTCCAAAAAAGGTGTGGACGGAGTCTGCGTCAAACAATGAAAAAAATCATAAAAATATATTAATATAAAACAAAAAAAAACTCGCAAGTTCAAACTTCAAATCCTATTGCCAAATAAGGTGAATATTAAAAATCCATGGTAAATATGGGAAAAGCGAATATATCTCGTCGGAGTATATATGCTACGTATCCTAACTATTAAAATGATTTTGTTTTGAATGGTGTTAGTAGCTTTAGAGTTTCATGATTCAAAATTTCTAATATTTTAAAATTTTTGATACGTTTTATGGTTTATTTTTTTTAATATTTTTAAATTTTAAGTTAAGGGGGTCTTAGAGCTGTAAAATGACACTGTTTTAGATGAATTTGAAAATATCCGAAAAAATACCAAAAATATAAAAATTTGAAACCGAAAATCTTTAAAAATCTAAAAAAATAAAAATTCTAAAATTTAAAATTCATAAATCTCCTAAAAATAATCTAAAATAACATCAATTAACCACTCAAATACGTGACTTATATGCCCCATAAACATATATCCCATTCTAGAAATTTCAGATTTGTTTTTATTAAGGATAAAAAACGAACAAGGAAGAAACTTGTAATAGCTATTATTATATTTGCACCCCAACTGCTCCATCCACTTATCACCGCAAACTCCCAACTCTCCCACTCCACTCCAAATGTCTTCTTCTTCTTCCTCCTCCGCCTCCCTCAAACCGCCTTCCAGATCGTCCTCATGTCTCCGCCTCTCCTACACCCTCATCCTCCCCATCCTCGCCGCCGCCGCCCTCTACCGCCTCGACTCCTTCGACCCGTCTCCTCTCCCCTACCACCAAATCCCGCACCCGTTTTTAACAGCTCCCGCACAGAACGGCCAGCTCCTCAGAGGAGCCGAGCGCATCGGCTTCCCGGACCTGCAGGCCCCGGAAGACTTGGTGTATGACGAAGAGACGCGCTTCATCTACACCGGCTGCGCCGACGGGTGGGTGAAGCGGGTCTCGGTCGCGGAGGAGGCGGCGGTGGTGGAGAAGGTGGCGTTCACGGGCGGGCGCCCGCTCGGGCTCGCCAAAGGGCTGTATGGTAATTGGATCGTCGCTGACGTGGCAAAGGTACGATGTTGTTTGACAATCGTTTTTGATAAGTCTTGATGTGATAATGATATAATATACAAGACATACTTATCAACTAGGATCGTCAAACTCTTGGTTCATAGTTGCTATCATGGGCGTCATTTTTGTTATTAAAATAAGGTGACAGATTTAAATTTCTTAATTTTTTAGGGATAAAACCCAAAAAGGAGTAGCCACTTATCTAATTACCCTTTAGAACTATCATGATTTTTAAAAAAAATGCGATGAACTGATTTTCTAAAATAAAATTTACCATTATATTTCTAATCTAATATTATTATAAGGCTTAGATTTGTGTATGAAAATTACGTCGTTTGGTTATCAAAATAAATTATACTCACTCTGTCTTCTTTTACATGTCAGTTAACCAAATTTTTTTGTGCACTTGTACTTATTACTTAATAATTTTCAATGCGTATTTAATATTAACAACTAACTTAAAATGTCAAATATTAATCACTTTTTATCATAATCAATAAAAAAGTCATTCATCACCAGTAATAATCTATTAATTTTACTTTTTGCATGAATTTTTTAAAAAAAACACCAACTCATTAAATTTGTTCAACCGCTAGCATTAATTTCACTTTAATCTATTCAAATCAACCTTAAACGACATGTATTAGAGGACGGAGTGAGTATCATTTTGCGCACATAAAGAAGACGTCTTTTGATAATTAAATGATGTAATTTTCACATACAAATCTAAGTTTTATAATAATATTAGGTTTTGAATGTAATAATAAATTTTAATTTAAAAAATTATTTTAATATTTTTTTTATTTAATTATTTTTGGAAATCATGATAATTCTGATCGTAATTAGATAAGCGGTTGTAGTTCAGACCCCTTTTGAACTTCTTCCTTTACATAAAATATACAAGTAAACGATAAATTGTTTAGAAAAAATTTAAGTGAAGAGTTAGATGATGACAGAAAATATATTGTCGCATCATAATAAAGATACGATCCTATCTCATTCGGAATACGACATGATCTGTTTTTGTTCATCACGGGGCTTTACGTGTTTCTTACGTCGCCTGTTAAATTAGTAAATTATAAATAATGTTTAATAATATAATAAAATTTTATGAATAACTTTTTTATAGATAAAATAGAATATAACAAGGAGAAGTTAATACTAGTTTTAAAAAAAATTAACATACTTATATTTGATATATTTTCTTGAAATTGTGCAACATATAGAAGGAATGATTTGTATTTGTGCGAAATGATTTTTGTTGTGCATATGTAAAATAAAATCATTAATATTTAACTTTTTAAGGTAAGGGTAATTATTAAATATTCATTGGTACTGTTAAATGATAAGTAAAATTGAACGAATAATTTTAATGAAGTGACAAATAACACCTTTCTAACTTTTTAATGTCATATTTATTGATTCTTCTGATATCAAATGTAAATCAAATTTCATTTTTATTCATATATATAATTTTAGAGTTTGAGATTTATAGAGTTTTTAATGTTAGAGTCTTTAGGATTTCAGGATTTTATAATTTTAATGTTTTAAGATTTATAGAGGTTTTAGAGTTTGAGATTTTTAGTGATTTCAGAATTTCAGAATTTAGAGTTTTTAGGACTTTTGAGTTTCAGGATTTTGGACTTTTTTGAAATATTCTAAAAATATTAAAATTTAAAATCTTTAAAATCCAAAAATCATAAAAATCTTAAAACACTAAAAATTCTAAAACTCTTAAAAGCTAATTTATATACACCGACAAGGTATGTCAGTCAAACCATTAACTCCAAATTTTTTTGAACTTTTGAAGTGACTTTTATGTCACTACAGTAAAATAATGCCTAATCTTGGAGAGCAGGAAAATAAGTAATTTTTCTAATGTATTGCTAACCTAATTAGGAGACAATAATCCATTAACAATTGTGAGGACAATAGAATTTCTTATTTTAATTAAGTGTTAAGTTTGAGAGAGAATAAAACAAATGAATTTAGTTTGATTCTTTTTTGTTAGTTGTGGAAAAATGCTCATTTAACTTTTTGGTTGAATTTTATTTATGGTTAGGGACTACTATGGTTCGAATTCGGAATCCAGATCAACTTTTATTTTTCTAGTAGCTAAATTAAAGTTTTAATGAATTTTGTAAAAATTCTTTAAAACGTATTGAAAATCTACTCAAAATGAATCTTGAATTAAATATTGTATTTTTTTATCATCAATTATAAACTTTGAATTTTTAAAATCTTAACTTCAAAATCAATGGGAAAAGAAGGAATCTTCCAACTCTGAAACTAAATAAGGATTCTTCGATGAAACTCACTCTATTACCTATTACTTATATAACTATATATATCATTTGTTTAATCATATGCATTAATATTTGAAACCATATTTCTTGAAAAAAAAAATTCTCCAAATTCTTCATAAATTAATTTAGCATGAAATTATATTCATGGTCCAAGTCAAACACACTTTATAGGAGAATAAGCATTGCATATATTCGATATATCACTTGATAATAATTTAATAAAAGTTTTATAAAATCTGAATGAGACAGCCCATGATACTTACGAATGCATACGATCGTGGGGACTGGTGTCGTCCTCGACTTGCTTTTGCTTCAAATTTTCAAATATCTAAAGAGAGTTTTCTTCTATTATTAAATTTTAGTGGGGTTAGATTTTGTAATAAATTACTCTCTCTGTCCTCAAATACATGTCGTTTAAGGTTAATTTGACTAGATTAAGGTGAAGTAAATGCTAGCGATTGAACAAATTTAATGAGTGGTTGGTTGATGTTTTTTTTAAAAAAATCATGCAAAAAATAAAATTGATAGATTATTACTGGTGATGAATGATTTTTTATTGATTATGATAAAAAATAATTAATGTTTGGTGTTTTAAGATAGTTGTTGATATTAAATACGCATTGAAAATTATTAAGTAATAAATAAAAGTGAAGTGACATGTAAAAAAAGACAGAGAGAGTAGATTGTCAAGTAACAGTATATTAAGCAGTAGATGGCAAGTTGGATTGTTTACTATCCGAAGTTAGTATCAAGTATCAACATGTCACGTTAGAGTATCGCCAATCTCAATGTCGAATTTTAGCATCTATTTTGTTCTCTTTCATTATTCATATTTTATCAAAATTTCACAACTTTTTTTACAATAAATTGTCAATATTGACTGAGCCTCTTGAAAATACGTATACCTTTTTGGGAAGAAGTACATTTTCAAACTTCTTTTCTCTGTAAATACAATCAGAGAACTATTTTAACTTTTAAAAAGTGAAAAAATAAATTTCTCATGGGAAAACATATATAACTTGTTAGAGGAGTACAGACGTTTGATATTCGTGTGGTTAATATCAAACTAACACCGTTTTGGACAAAAAAAAATTTAAAAAAATTAATGTATAGAGTTTTTATTGTTTTAGAATTTCTAGAGTTTTATAGTTTTTTAATTTTTTAGATGTTTTCAAAGTTTTAGAATTTAAAGCAATATATAAAGGATATGAATAATGCTGATGAGCGCGCTTAGATGTATATATTTATTTTAAAATTTATATCGGTAATGCTATGCTAATTTACAGTAAGTAAAAATTATGGTGATTTTCATCAAAACAATATTGATTTTGATTAATTAATATTATTAATTATTTATTAAAACATTTGTATTTTGTTGATTGGTTTTTTAATTTTATCATTTAAGGTTCCTTATTCTATTTTAGTTGACAAAGTTTAAATTTACCCACGACAACTACTTTAAACTCTCTAAATTTTTATTTTCTTATTCAACTTAATACTACCTTACAAAGTGTTCTAAAAATCCCCGTTCCAGACCGATTAATCGCCGATTAATCGTTAGGCTGTATTGAAACATTCCGCCTAGCCGCCTAGCCGATTAATTGTTCAAGACTTAATTTTTTATTAAAATAATAGTTTTTGAACATATATGTTTATAATTAATTATTAAATTTATTATTAATATATATAATTCTGATTAACTATCCGATTAATCGTTCCGATTAATCCCCGCCTAACCGATTAATCGCTAGGCGTTATGCTCACCACCTAGCGTTTATTAGAACATTGCCTTACATACAAATTTTCAATTTTTTTTAAAAAAATCAGACCTTGGCCACGAATTCAAATTTTGTTAAAGTGACGTATACCACCATGTTTGGTAACCGGGATTAAAAGTGAGATTGGATAATTAATAACACTCTAACATGTTTGGTTCAAACTAGAATAAATATTAATAATCTCAAGAGATAGATTTGACCTTTAAATGTGAGGATTAGTATTATTAATAGTGGGATTGTAACCAAACGTAAGCGTATTTTAATCCTTAGTATTTTTCATTGATTGGATTTTTTTTCATTCTGTTTTTACATAATATTCTATTATTGAATAGATGCATAAACTAATATTATAGCACAATGGTATTGGAATTTGGAAATGAAGGGGCTGCTCAACGTGACCAAAGATGGCAATGTGGAGCTCTTGGCGACCGAGGCTGAGGGATTACCGTTTGCGCTGACAGACGCTGTGGACGTGGCTAAAGATGGCCTGATCTACTTCACGGACGCGTCTCACAAGTACACCTTCAAAAACTATTTGCTGGACATACTCGAAGGGAAGCCTCACGGCAGATTCCTGAGCTATAATCCTTTCACGAGGTCCACTCAAGTCTTGGCCACAGACTTGTATTTCGCCAACGGGGTCGTCGTGTCGCCTGATCAGAGCCACGCCATATTCTGCGAAACAGTCATGTATGATTGATTGAATTCATCGGTTTCTGTTTCATTTTTCGCGCAGTTTCAATGGGTTATTTCCTTGCGCAGGCAGAGGTGCATGAAGTATCACTTGCGAGGCAGTAAGCGAGGAACAGTGGAGAAGTTCATAGAGGGTCTGCCTGGCGGGCCGGATAACATCCACTACAACGCCGATGGGCACTACACGATCGGTCTCAGCACGGTAAGCCGCAGTCTCATCAGACTTCAGACGACACAAATCATTTTCATCATTTCATGCTCTACTTTTTCAAATCACGCAGGGAGCTTCATTCATATGGAACACCCTCGTCAAGTATCCATCTGTCCGAAAAATCACAGCCATGTATCACAAAGCAGTGGGGCTGGCAGACATCGGCAGAGAAGGCGGAGTGATGATAGTCGATAAGGAAGGACGGCCGGTAGCTCACTATCATGACGTGAAGCTGTCGATGTCATCTAGTGCGATATCGGTGGGTGATAACTTGTACATTGGGTCGGTCATGTACCCCTACATCCTCCGTCTCAACACCACTAAATACCCAGCTATCTAGCAACCCTAAGCTATTTCACTTATATGTCCGTAGAGCTTCTTATGAAATGCACCAGGTGCAAAAATAAGCTTTTTTCAATTCCTGTTGTAAGTAAAGAAGCTTTACAATACTTTAAGCTAGCCTTAAAGGCTGGTTTAGGGAGAAGTGGCTGGAAAATTGGATAACCACTATTTATATGAAGTTTGAAAATTTTATAATTTCGAAACGTCATATAAAGCTCAACTCGATTCATTTAAAAACACCAAAGGTATATACGACGTTTATATACAGAAAACGCCGTATAAAATATTCATAAAAAATATATACATAAAGTGCCGTACCGCGTAAATTTGTATCATGGTAGAGGACATGTTTAACGGAGCTATATGGAGGAGGCTCTATGGCAGATGAGAAATTAAGCTTAGCTAACATGTAGCTTCAATGTGGGTGGCTGTCTATCTTCTTCTGACATGATACCGCTTCACGCAGATGATGCGATCCTTGAAAAATCTAGGAGGTTTTTTTTACCCGAAAGCGTCGTATAAAGTCCAAATTTTATACAAAACTTTCAAGTTAAAAACGTTTTATATCTTATTGCTGATACTTTTTACTGCGTTTGTAAGTTACGAACGTCATATATGCATTAAGGTATTTAAAATGAATTGGATTAGGCTTATACGATTTTTTCAGATTATAAACGCTCTATATATTTAGATTTAAATATTAAAATATTTTATAGCAGTTGTATTATTGTTGTTTGAAAATTAATGTTGTTTGATGAAAATTTCTAATTATGTGTTTATAAATGTCACGAAAAAATAATACAAATAAATAATCATAATATAATAAAATATTTAATAAAGTGATAATTAATTTAACATGAAAAAAAAAATATAATATGACAAACGTCAATATATACGAACTGTGGGTGAAAGAGTTGTGAAAGAAATTTATACCAGTACAAATTTTGTTTGAGATTTATGAATGGAGATGCTGTAAGCTCGGATGGGTTCAAATTACCAAATAAGCCCAATTTGTATTGAAATGTCAAATTCTTCTTCCCCAATTTCCTTCGAGCCCTAATTTGCGTTTCTGTGCTCCACACACCTCGCGTTAGCTCGGCTCTCTTCACCCCTGCTGCGCTGACTTGTCGGACCGACGTAACCCGTGAGTGCCAAACTGTGCTGATTGTTGTCAGTTGACGGAGATGGTGATTTTGCTGCGTGAAATTGTGTTTTCATTTACTAGGATTTCTCCCGCTTGCGTAGCATTGTTTATATTTGATTTTTCTATTATTTTCTGGAAATTTTGGATATGATTTTGGTATCCGTTTCTCGGAGATTGGAAGTTTTATTTCTTGTACTTTCCTAATCTTCCAAGGCAAAACAACCTGTTGGTGTTGTCATTCTCACTGGTGAAAGTGAAAGAAGCTTTAATGTTGTGAAGTGGTCTTATTGTTTTTGAATGACCTCCAACCTGCCATTTTGCTGGATATGGCTGCCTAGTACCATTCTGACAAGTTTGAAAATTAATGCCTTCGGGTGTTGTTGTTTGCAAAGATTTTAATCCTGCTGGTTCCTGATATCTATTCAGCATTTGATGAGTGTATTTTATGGAGTATGTAAGCTGTTGTGTTTATGGATCTTGGAGTCATTTTGCGATGAAAGGGTTTGGTATAGAAGGAGGAAGACAATGCAAAACCTTGGTTGTGTGTTGAGAATATAACACTAGACTGACCCTTACCAAAGTTGTCTGCTGGTAGTTTATCATGAACTCTTTTCATTATATTTCATATTATGTTATTGAAAGTTGATGTATGGACAGACTAGTAACAAAAAACGCATACGATTGCTCTGGTAATTCATTTGATATGCCATACGAGTTCCTCTTTATGGTTGATTTAATTAGTAAGAACTGTAAAGTCAAGTGGAAAGATGTTTGTGGTTTGGAGAAGGCGTGATTAAGGAGCTGGAGAACCAGTTCTTATAGTTTGAGTAAGTGAATTTTAGTCTAACTCACCTGTAGCGGATAATACAGATATTCTTTTAAAATCTCGTGGAGTGACCCAAATGGAAATGTTAATGAAATTGTAGAGAAATGGGATGCAGCCACTTTAAATAAGATATCTTTTGTTTCGCGATTTCAGTGAAGGGACTCATGTAAGGTTTTAAGTAGTCTGCATGTGTTCTATAGTTGTGACTGTGGCTTAGTTGATGTTTGTTATTGTGAAACCTATACATATTTTTCCTGATGGCCTGTTCATCAGTTAAAGTCTGAAACTTTATGTTATCCTTGTTTCGAACAGTTGAAAGTGTCCAAGGAACTGTCTCAAGATGGTGAACGCTATCAAAGGACTCCTCATTTCATGGTAATTTTTTCCTGTTTTCCATCTCATTGTGTGTGCGTCATGTCGTGAACTATGTTCGATTGTGCTTCTATATACAATATTGCAAGAGGTGTGGTAGGGATCCAAATGTGCTTATCATCTATGTTGTTTTCATTGTTTGTGACAGTGATATACCAATGGCGCAGTTTATAATCAACTTGAACAGCTCCCTTCCTGCATCACAAAAGTTCATAATATATAAACTGGACAACACTCACTTGTTTGTCCAGCCAACAGTTGGCGAAATGATACGCAGTGCCATTTCCGAGTTTAGGGACCAAAATTCTTACGAAAAGCCTGCCTGATTTTTTCTAAAGAATGCATATCCAGCATCCAGGGATGCACTTTACGAACTATATGCACGCCTTTGTGAAACTTGCTTTACTTGTTGTAGACAGCATTATGACTTTTCAACTTGATCCTTTTTCTATAAATTTTTACAGTTGAGAGATTTTCCGGTGAAACTTGCACTTCAGCAAAGATGTAAACTGCTTTAATGTTACCTGTTGATTGATATTAATTCAGCAATCTGTCTGGCGTGCGCTGATGCAAATATGGATTCATGACGGAGACTGAACTGCCCATGCCTTCATGGGAGGAGCTGAGCTTGTGATTGGATTTGATGTCAATGGGTCATGAGCTCACGTTGTGCGTTCACAGCCGCTCCCAAACGACTTTCTATAACGTTGTCGGATGCAGCACTCATCCCATACGACGCAAAATAATTTCGTTTTCATGTTCAAAAATTTCCGGTTGGATGGGGTGGAAGTAGTGGCGGATCCAGGATTTTTTTTTTGGGGGCAAAATTATATAATCAAAATTTTGGTTGAATTTAAGGGACAAAATTAAAAATTTACTTGAACTTAAACATGTAAATTTATTTTTTATGTATGTAAATTTGTTTTTAATTTTTGTTTTGCATAAACATAAGTGTTTTGGGTGGGATTCGGGGGGCGGCCGACCCCATTGCCCCCCAATGGCTCCGCCCCTGGGTGGAAGGAGGGGTATTAAATTGAATCAAAATTAACTATTTGAATTATATTGAACAGATACTTCTCATACGATAAAAAAAAAAAAAAAACTTAACCGTTATACAGTAAAAAAATATGAACGTCAAAATTTATTATTGATTTTCTATATATATAATAGAATAGGATTGGGAGTGTCGCGACGCTCCGGGTCGGTTCGGTTCGGTTTCAGTCGGTTTGGTTCGGTCTCCATTGGTTCGGTTTGGTTTCGGTTTCGGTTTGGTTCAGTTTGAAATTGGTTGGTTCGTTCGGTTTTAAATGTTAGTGGATTGATTCGATTTTAAATTTTCGGTTTCAAATTTCAAAAAAAATAATGACTAATAATTTGGTTCGGTTTTAATTTTTTCCGAACCGAACCGATCCAAACCCGTCGGTTCGACGGGTACTCTGCCTTCTAATGTTAAAAAAACAATGGAAGACTGTTGAAATGTTGGGTATCAGAATTTCCATGTGTTCAAAGTTCAAACTGTAAACTAGTTCAAATCACTATCATTCCAAATTAATTTTCAACGTTGATTATATACTAATAATGTGAATTTATTTAAGAGCGTATTTATATCATTATTTCAAAAATAGTGACCATTACTAAATAAATTTAAATTTTATGAAATTATATTCTGTAGTCTGATTATTATTATTTATAACCCAAAATTAAAATATGTTAATTACATTTGAATCCTGAATCTAAACTGTATTGCTTATATCATATTTAATTTATTTTTTAAATTTTTTTTCTTTTCCAAATACAAACATAACTTTTCCTTTTTGACAAATTATTTTTGCTTTATTAGTTGACCATGTATGTGAAATGTAGAGTCCCTGATGTTTAAAAGAACAGAAATCAGATCCATGCAACCTTCAAGTTGCTGAATAAATGACAACATCCTCCTCCTCCTCTCCCCCCAGTTTCAGATCTTTACACAAGTAAAGTCACTTGAGGTTAGTAACTGCACAGTGTCCCTATAACTTCCTCACCTCCAGAAGAAATTTTGCAGCTTCACATTTTGCCGCGTACCCATACTTTGATGTACAGTATTTCCTATAAACAGCTGTTAGCTTCCCAGTTCCAGCCTTCTGGTGAAATGTTACCATCAGTTTCGAGCATTCCCTGCAAGGAGAGAAGCTGGTTAATAAACTGCCTTAAAGAATCATGCCCTTGTCTGAAGAATGAGTGGACATAGTGTTGGTTAAGACTTGAGTGTGAGAGGCTCACTGGAGTTGGTCCTCTGAGTAGCTTGTGTGCCATTCACAGGTCTTGGTCCATTGTTTGAATCCATACAGAGTGCATTGAGCTGTATAAATCGCAGATGCAGCCAGCAGTGATGGAGGAAATTTGAGCATTTCATACTCCACAAGGCAAAGCTCCATCAAGAAGAATGACATTACATCCAGCTGTTTCGAAGAACGAAAAAAAAAAAAATAGTTAAAAGACATTTTTCTCATATGCTCTAAAGCAGTATGGATTGATACAGTGCGTGGAACTATAGAGAGGCAGCACTGACTTTCTTTTCGGATTGGGCAGCTTTGAGGAACCGCCGCATGAAAACATATGGCGTCGGCAGAGAAACATTGAACTGTAATTTGTTAAGCATCAGTCTCTCCTGCAAGTAGTCATATGAATTATTGTTACTAACATCATCATGTGGCGGAGCAGGATTCAAAAACATGGCTCATAGCGCTATGATCATCGTACTGTTGTGGTTTACCATTTGGAGAATTTCCTGTCTTGCGTAGGCTTTGTCCGAAATAAGTATCAAATCGCTCACTGCAGGAACAGCCACTTCCTCATACTTACACGCCAGCAGCATGCTGACCAACCCCACAAGCTGAAGCTTCTTTCTTACAACTGACTGCTCAGCTAGAAATCTGTCTATGAGGTTCACTGTCAGGAACAGCGTCTCGCCCATCAGTTCGAACTTGTCATGCACCTGGGATGATAGATTCAGTGTTGAATGAAATTGTAGGTCAACAATCAACCTTTGAAATACATCGATGAGAACTTAAGGCAGTACCTCAATGAGCCAGTCGATGAGTATAGACCTCATCTTCTCATTGATATCGTCTTGACGTGCCATGTAGCCAGGTGACTCGCAGGATTTGTTCTGTAGACAAATGAAGGTAAAGGGTCATGTTAGATTGAAAGATCTAGCCACTGACACATCACATTTGGGGACATGGAAAATTAAGTGCTACTCTTATCAAAGCCTGAGTGCAGAATGTAGCACCATTTCTTGTCTAAACTTACCTCCATCTTTCTGTAATAGGAGTATAGATGTTCAACATATTCAACCACTGCGAGCGGGTCTTTCCCATCCGGTCCGTCTATATCCATAACCAGCTTCTCGTCATCTGCGTCTTCCATTTCAACTTCCTCCTATTCAATGCCAGAACCAACTAAAATTATCCAGACATATCCAAGTGCTTTGAGCCAATATTATTATCAGGTAATCTGTCATTTAGTACCATTTCATCCACTTCACGAACTTCCGCCTTGTCTTCCTTGGCCTCCTTCTCCAATGACATTGGCACCGGAGCATCTGAGGAGAACGCCTTCTTGCTTGGCTCCACTTCATCAATGTATACAGAAATGGGTCCTGATCCAACTGAGTTTGAAATTGAAACCCCGGCATTTGGTTTGTTGGGCACCTGATTATCACCATCAGTGTTAATCTTGGGTTCATGAATGGTACATATTTTCTCACAAGACAGTCCTAAAGAAAGAAGATGACATGGTAGCAGGAACACCTACCACCAGTGGGCCCTGCTGCTGCTGACTGTCTGTAATCTGCTGCCCAAATTTCCTAACAAATAAAAAAAAGAAGTTGAATTTATGGATTATAATAAAATGAATCATCTAAATTTCAAATTTTGAAAATTGATGGCTGTGCAAAATTCAAACCTGGTAACAGGTCTGTGGGGGAGATCTGGGTTCTTCTCAATACCAGATTGCTTCCTGGGATCAGCCAAAAGAACAAACACCGGCAAAGCAATCAATCAATCAGATGTCCTCCATAAACAAAAGATCGCCATTATTAATCACAGGGTGGTTAAAACCAGATCATTACTGTGGCTGAGTGCCGACTAAATTCTGATTAATGACTCCAAGCGCCCGCCTTTGACGTCTCAAGGCCGGCATGAACTTCCCTCCTCCCTCCATCTCTGATCTTCCTACTCGACAAAACCCACATTTCAAAATCACCCAAATTTGATAAAAAAGAACCCTTTAAATGGCGGATGGCGGAGAGCTAGCTAGCTGCGATGTGTCCATTAATGTGTTTGTACCTCTTAAGCCAGTGGATCTGGCATAAGCCGGATTGTTTTCGCCCACCGCCGCTGAACTCATAATGAATTAGAGTGGAGTGAATGAAGTCTGGGGAGTGAAGAGGAGTGGTGAGAGAGAGAGACAAGAAGAGAGTGGGTTTAGGACAAGAGAGAGACACGACCCTTTCTCTCTCCTTCACTCACTCTGTGCGACTTGACTGGTGTTTGATTCGCGTGTGTTTAAAAGGTTTGTATTGTTAAGAATTGTATGAAATACTTGTGTTCGAATATGTTAACGGCTAGTGGATTGTGGCCGTTGGATCAGATCCGTATAAGGGATAGGGTGGGGCAGGGGTAGGGGTAGGGGTGACTTTCTGGTCACTCGTTTTCTGCTGGGTCGTCTACCCGTTAACACTGATTGCCACGTCACAGTCGTCACATTTAATTTGATTCATTTCACATTCTAGAGGCAGTAAATTCAATATAATTGTACAAACAAATGGACTATGGAATATATTATATTCGTAATATTGTTAGATGATATTATATTCGTAATATATTATTGTCAGAGAATTCAAAACAATTTAGAATGTATTATTATTCTGATATTAATAGTAAGAACATTATTTAACATTAATATTATTTACCACACATCTCAAATCTCATCATTTAAAAATATTTTTTAAAATATTTTTATTCTTTTTGAGTGTTACGTACTAGTTATTTCAATATTTAATTTCCTACCAAATAAATCACAAACATAATTAATATTATATACCTCTTAAATCATCCTACCAAACATGTACTTAAGTTGGGGTTTGTTTATGCATTAAAAAATGAGGTTTATTTAGGCCAGTTTGATATAGGGAAAAATTCAGGAAAAAGGAAAATAGAAATAACAAAATTCATCATATTTTTCTCTTGTTAAAACACTTTTATTTTGCACAAATTCTTCTTCATATTTTCCGTCTAATTTTTCATTTATTTTTCACCCGAATTTTTTCGCAATCAACAAAATATTTCTATCTCATTTCCCACAAATTTTCTATTCATTCAAATTTTCTCTAAATCAAACACAGCCTTAAGGTGAAAAGAAATTGTAAGGCATGGGAAGTCTAGAACCTACCAGGTTGAATGAACAAAATTCAATTCATGAGTAATAAATAAAGCCAACAATAAGGGAGGAGAAACGTTGCCACCTTAAGGCTGAGTTTGGTTTGAGAAAAGTTGGAGGGGAAAAAAATTTGAAGGAAAATGAATTTTTCGTAAAATTTACTTTATTTTCCTCTTGTTTGGTTTGAGGTGGAATTTTTTTTGAAAAGTACTAAACATTCTTTAATTTGAACAAATTTTCCTTCCTATTTTCCGTCTAACTTTCTATTAAGTTTTTCATCCCTAATTTTTCCTAAATCAAACAAAAGATTCTTTTGTATTTTCCCTCAAATTTTCCTTTCCCTCAAATATTCCGTAAACCAAACACAGCCTAAAAGTCTTTAAATTGATAAATGTCGAAGTTGATTTACGTTGGATGAATGTTAATTTTAAACGGACTTGTGAGGGTCATAAGAGGATTCATTTATTATTCATGTAATCATTTTTTTCTTATAAAAGTTTTTTTATACACTTTTCAATTTCAAAATATCGATTAGTATAATAATATTTACAGCGACGATAAAATATTAAAAATTAGCAATTATTAAATAATGATGTTGTGTGTATATGATATATTTTCAATTTGTGAACTGTCACTTTAATTTTGAAAGAATTTTTTATGTTTTATTATAATTTTACAATCTAAAATATAATAATAATAATAATTTTTTGAATAGGGTCATCTAACTCTTCTGACTCATTTTGACGTCCGTCACTATTTACCGGTCACACCATAACATTTATGTATATCTAGCCCAATGGAGAATATAATTATGAAGATTATTTAATGAGTGAATTAAATATTTTGATTGATATAAGTAACAAGTAACAATTCAAAATAAAAATTATCACATGATTTCAAACTTGGTACACTGCTACCTAATTTTTCAATTGAGACATTTTTGGACTTATTTTATCACAAGATTGGATGAAGTATGTATGACCCGGTCAACGGCATCGTCGCAAACGAGAGGCTTCCACCAATCATAAAGTTCCATCTCAATAAAAATGGAACTCTCTCAACTTATCTTATAACCTTGTTCTTACTGTAAAAGATGTTAATAAACAATTCTCAAAATTAAGGTATTTTATTATATTTATAAGATTATATTAAAGTAGTGTGAGTTAATTCACATGTGGTTTGATTGGAATGTCTATACTATATATGAGAGTGGGGTATACCTCTGGTGGAATTACGAATTTTAATTTGGAATATAACAAAATTAGATAGTCAATTTTTTAAAATTAAAACTCAATACATGATCATTTAAGTTCAAAATATTATTTTCATTTTTCACAATACATTTTTTTTGTTTGAATTCTAAATTGATTTGAGCCGGAATGATATGACTTTAACTAAAATGAGACCGTAAATATTGAATCATATCAAGTTTGGACCGACTAAGCTAGATTGATTTGAGCTGTATTTCAATTGCATCTTTGTGGACAATAATTTAATATCACATGTCTTTTACATATTGGCCATCTCATAAAATTTTTTAGTGATTTGAGATAGCTGATTCAGAAATATTAGAAAAATAAAATTAATATATGTACGTGAGAGCCGATCCGCAACATATCTAACTACACTATCTATGAGTGAATGAGATATAGAACTACCATTTTCTTTTGCTATTTCCACATCTACATAAAAGTAAGTACATATGTTTCAAATTTGTGTGTTATGAGGTTGTTTTAGTATTAAGACAATTAAATTCATGTGCGTGCAAAAAGTGTGGTGAGCATGAAGCACAAACTCAAAGTAAGTAGGTAGGTAACTCATTTGAATTCTAAACTACTGCCCTCCATAGCCATTGAAGCCATGTGAATGCAAGCAAAGCAAAGTAATACAACTGATTGGAATGGGGGGAGGATCCACCATTATCTAATTCATATATGCTTGAAATTCAAACTTCAATCTGACAGCTCCTCCCATCTCCCACGCTCCTCCTCCGATCCAAAGTTTACTTACTTATTTTATTCAATCCAGGATCTGCCCTTAAGAGCTGAGATCACCACCAATGGGAGGCTTTAAAAAATAAAAAAAATGAAAAGGCTTTTAGGGTCACCTTTAGAAGTTCTTCCCATATGTCGGAAAAAATAAATTACTCAGAGTTATTAAAATCAAACCGTTGATATTACTCATTGATATTGAAGACATAATATGCATCAAGTTTATGTTTATTCTGTCTGTGTCTATTAAACTCTTTGGTATTTAATGCTCAATGATAATTAAAAAATTTACGATCACCAAATCAAATTGTTGATATTACTCAGAGATATTGAAGACAGAATATGCATCAAGTTTATGTTTATTCTGTCTGTGTCTATTAGACTTTAATTTTTTTTTATAAAAAAAGTAGTTTCTAAGGCAGTGTTTTGTTTGCGGATTAAATAGAGGGAAAAAATTGAGGAAAATTTGAACAAAGTTCAGGTTTGGTTCAGAGAAAGCTTGTGGAAAAAAATTGAATGGGAAATTAGAAGAAAAGTTAAATTAAAATTAAAGATAGATTCAAAACTTTACTTCAAATTTTTCATCCCAAATAATAAAAAAAATCAAATAAAATAAAATGCATGATGAATTTTATTTTCCTTCTCATTATCATTTTCCTTAAATTTTTTTCTCAACCAAATATAATCTAAGTAAACAACTATACACACATGGTTTCCAATTCGTCTTTAATTGATCATCGGTTATAAATGACAACTCATATGAATAGATATTGTTTGAAAATATGTAATTAAACTACAAAACTTCCAACATTCATGCAATTGTAAATTTTTTTGTAACGCCATTTTGGAAATTTTTGTTTTTATTTTTCTCACATCGGTCCAATTTTATTTTTCAAGATGGTCTACTTTTGGCCAACTATTATATGAAATGACGTCTCGCGTAAGTCCAACCATTTTATAAAATAACGTTTAGGGTGTGGCTTGTCATGACGTCCGGTCACATATCCAATCATCTGTCACAAGTTTGAGCCGCTCTTTCAAAGAGTGGTAGGACTTAAGCGAGCTGTTTCATACAGTTGTTCAACTTCACAACCAAACTCATTTTGAAACAAAATCTAGCTTTACTTCAGCCGCTTTATGAAGTAGTGGTTCATGCTCTTTGAAATCTTAGAGCTCTCTGAGTTAAAATGACATTTCTAACAGTTGTATGAAACAAAGGTTCAACGCAAACCTCCCTTTAAAATCATGGTTGGGTATTGCCCAATCACTTTTTTACATAATGGTTAAAGTGTCATTTTAACTTGAGAATTTTGATATTGGCTGTTGTTTGAAACAGCAACTCTGAAGACATTTTAACTCAACAAGATCAATGAAGAATTCCATGTTTAAAAATAACAACCCTCAACTTTCATGTTTGAAAGACATAGAATTCCATTTTTAACTCAGGCGAGATCAGTGGAGAAATCCATGTTTGAAAGAAAGACAAATCCTTCATAACATATTGGAAGACAAATCCATAGAAATGCATGCTTGAAAGATGATGAAAAACGTCACACAAAATTCATAGAATAATGAAAGACAAATCTTCTCGTACAAGTGAAAGTAAATCACTTCCTTTTTCGTAGTCCTGGATCAGGATGCATGTGTCTCTCCCCCTCCTTGCACGCTTTGATGTCCGCTATCCTTTGATCTCCCGCTCATGTTTGAGTCAGCTGTGTCACATGCGAGGGACCGGTAACATCAGCTCTTTGATATAGATGTCATTAACTACAAAAATATGTAGTTTTTTGGGCCAAAATCAGCCTTGGCCGAAAACTGACGAAATGTTCCGGCTAACTTCCAGATAGGATAATTTATGATAAGGCTTGAAATTTCCAGCAAAAGGGTTGGAAAAGATCAACATTCCCGACAAATGGCCGGAAACTCACTAGAAACATCTGGTCACTTTTCAGCTCACTTAAGTTGTGATCGAGAATACTGACCGATAATTAGAAATCTGTAAAAAAATCCTAAATCAAGCACAAATATATTATTTTACTCTTCATTCTTTCTTCCCTCTTCCCCTTTTATATGTCCTTTCCTCCGCGTGGCCGCCGCCATCCCACTTCCCCCCATGCAACTTTCCCTCATACCGTTCCTCGCTTCCCCCATGCCGCTCTCGTTGTTGCTTCCCCTTGATGCTCTTGTTGATTAGCTCCACTTTCTCTCAGATATGTATGCGGTCGTTGCTACAATTTGTTATGACCCAGATCCAATATAGTTAGTTGTGTCACATACGAGGGACCTATATGGTCTCAGCTCTCTGATATTGATGTCATTCACTACCAAAACATATAGTTTTAGGGCCAAAATCAGTCTTGACTGGAAACTGACCGAAAATGTTCCGTCCAACTTTTAGATATTTTTTCGGCATATTTTATGATAAGGCTAGAAATTTCCAGCAAAATGGTAGGAAAAGATCAACATTCTCACAAGTGGCCAGAAACTCACTAATAAGAACGTCGTTGGGGTGTCTACAAATTACTTTAATAATTTTATTATTTTTTATAAACCAAATTATTCATACTCAAAACAATATTTTTTTAATTTTCACTCAAAATCATTTTTTCTCTCTTTTATTTCCTCAAAAATACGTTATTTCTTATTTTGTCTATAACAAAGCCTTGAATCTTAATGTTACATAGGAATGAGAGTTACTCTTGCATACACCGGGAGTACCTATTCCCTCGCACGACGTCATTTTCATTAAATGAAAAACGATGTCGTTTACTTTAAGTTACTTCAATAAAAAAACACCTCATCAAAACAGTGTCATTTTATTCATTCTTTTTAAAACATATATATTCATCAGAGTCATCTTATTCTTTGCCAGAATTGCATACATATTTTTCAAAAACGCTTTTATATTATTCAGATTATTTTCTGGTCTGTTTTTTATAGCCTGCGTTCATTTTCAGCAGAAATGTATTGATCTTCATGATAAATCATTGGTTATTCCCCAGAACTGCATATATATTCGTCAGATTCGGTCCAATATTTATCAGATTATTTTCATGGTATCATATTCATCAGAAAAGAAAAGTATAGATATTACTCATAAATGGTTGTATATTCTTCAGAAATATTTGTATATTATCTGATAAATATTGGACCGATTCTGACGAATATATATGCAGTTCTGGGGAATAACCAATGATTTATCATGAAGATCGATGCATTTCTACTGAAAATTGACGCAGGGTATTGAAAATAGACCACAAAATAATCTGAAGAATATAAAAGTGTTTCTGAAGAATATACAGCCATTTCTGAATAATATCTGTACATTTCTGATGAATATGATACCATGAAAACAATCTGATAAATATTGGACCGATTTTGACGAATATATATGTAGTTCTGGGGAATAACCAATGATTTATCATGAAGATCAATGCATTTCTGCTGAGAATGGACGCAGGCTGTTGAAAATAGAACATAAAATAATCTGAAGAATAAACAAGGGTTTCTGAGGAATATACATTCATTTCTGAGTGATATTGATACATTTATGATGAATATGAAACCATGAAAGAAATCTGATAAATATTGGACCGATTCTGACGTATATATATGCAGTTATGAGGAATAACCAATGATTTATCATGAAGATCGATGTATTTCTACTGAAAATTGACGCATGGTATTGAAAATAGACCACAAAATAATCTGAAGAATATACAAGTGTTTCTGAAGAATATACAACCATTTCTGAATAATATTTATACATTTATGATGAATATGAAACTATGAAAATAATCTGATAAATATTGGACCGATTCTGACAAATATATATGCAGTTCTGAGGAATAATCAATGATTTATCAAAACCACAGACTAACGAAAAAATTTCAAATTTGCCATATAAGCTTCGTTTACTATCACATTTACCTACCCACTTCGTTTGTTTTCCATTCTACCCTACTTTTGAATTTTCGTGGTCTCAGACAGCGAAGTTAGTAGAGATATTCGTGGTCGCAAACCAAGAAGATGCCACGTCTCCACCTGTCGCTCGGTCACCAGCCTACCTGGCCATACGTGGCATCTTCGTGGTTTGAGACCACGAATATTTGCACTAACTTCGCTGTCTGAGACCACGAAGTTGTCTTAAAAGAACTTCGTTGTTTAGAACTACGAAGTTACTTAAAAGCTTCGTGGTCCGAAACGGCGAAGTTTAAGCCACAGAACTTCGCAGTCAGAAACCACGAAGTTCTAACGGACTTCGCTGTTTGAAACGGCGAAGTTTGTTGAATGAAAACTCAGGGGCGAGCCCCAGATCGAGAACTTCGTTGTTTGAAACTCCGCACGAATCGACTCAGCCGCCGCTTCCCTGCCGCTTCCCTGCCACTCGTCCCCGCCGCTCGTCCGTTCGCCCCTCATCCGTCCGACGTCAGCAGTCTCCCCCGGCAGTCGGTAATCTCCCCCACAGTCTGCTTGATTTTGTAAATTAGGGTATATTCTTGATTTTAGGGTTTGTTAGGTTACACATGGATTTGGGTTGTTAGGTTAGGTTATGGATTTTGGTTGAGGGTAATATGACCTACATTCGTGTGAAATGGATACATGTAGGGTTACAAACTTAGTATTAACAAATTGTGTATGCTAATAAAGGATCTTGGTTGATTTTTAAGTAGATTAGCAGTGTCGCGGCCAAGGAATGAGTTTGACGATGCAGTAATGTCGACGTTAGAAACTTTTGACACTCAAGTTGTTGATGAGTATAATGTGGATCAATTGGAAAGATTAGAAGAAGAAGATAATGAAGATGCCGAAGACCTTGCTAGAGAATTATTTTCAGATGATGGAGTTGATGTATTTGATGACATGGGTGCTGATGATGAAGACGAGAATTTTCCAGGACAATCAATTAATGTGGATATAGGAGAGGGTTCACGAACAATGTATTATGAATGGGGAAACTATGGTCAAGATAGGGATGTTGTATTAAGTGAAGGGCTTCCATTGTTTTACGACTGCGGCTGTTTTGAAAATCAGCCCGATTGGTTGGCTGATCCCGACGAATATGAAGGTTTTGATATGTCACATTCGAAGGGTGAACTATACAAGGGCCAACGCTTCGTTTCAAAAGAAGCAGCGATACATGCCGTAAGAGTCTACTCAATTCAGAATCGGGTGGAGTACATGGTTTATAAATCCGAACCTTGTATGGTGAATTTGAAGTGCAGGCTTGATGGTGAGGATGGAATTAAATGTAAATGGCATTTCAGAGCTGTGAAGAAAAAAAATTCAGTTATGTTTGTCTGTAGTGTTTACTCTGGGCCACACACCTGTGAAGTGGATATCATTCCTGACGACAATGTTCATCTGAACAAGGATTTCATTGGTTGGGAGATCAAAGATATGATACAAGAACGTGTTAGGATTTCTCCCTTACTTGTCAAAAACATGATGCAGAAACAATATGGATTTGAGGTTTCCTACTTGAAAGCATGGAGGGGTAGGCAGAAGGCTTTGGAACTTTTAGTCGGTGATTGGGAGAAATCATTTAACATGCTGCCATCATATATGGATACCCTTTGCAAGCACAATCCTGGTACAGTGGTTTATTGGCAGAAGAGTGAGGTTGATGGCATTCAATACGTGGACAGATTGTTTTGGTCATTTGGACCTGCCATTGAAGCATTTAAACATTGTCGTCCTCTTCTATCAGTAGACGGAACACATCTTTATGGAAAATATCAGGGAAAATTGCTTATTGCAGTGGGATTGGACGCAAACAATCACGTGTTGCCACTTGCTTTCGCCCTTGTCGAGAGTGAGAACAACGATAGTTGGGGGTGGTTCATGAATTGTCTGAGGGCTGGAGTAACTGACCGAAGTGGTCTATGTGTTGTTTCCGATCGACATGCTGGCATTTTACATGTCATGACATTCCCTGATTGGTCGCCTCCTATGGCATATCACAGGTTTTGTATTAGGCATTTCGCGAGTAATTTTCAGACCCGTGTTAGGAGAGTGGAGTTGAAGAGACAATTAGCCACTATTGCATACAAAAATCAGAAGCACAAGTTTGATTCAAGTTTCAGAGATTTCATGGAACTTCTTCACAACGACTTGCTGACACGTAAGTGGTTGCTGGACACACCTCCTGATAAGTGGACTTTCGCTTATGATGAATTTGGAATGCGCTGGGGTTCGATGACCACCAACGCGAGTGAGGTATACAATGGAGTCATTCGGTGTGCTAGGGATTTGCCTATAACCGCATTGGTTCATTACACCTTCAAGCAATCAAACCACCTCTTCGTGACCCGACGGGAACAATATGCTGAACATGGGAAGAAAATGGCACCCAAGATTGAGGACAAACTGACGAAAATGATGAAGAAGGCTGCATTTCACAACATCACAATGTATGATCATGCCAGTGGTGAGGCATCTGTGCGCACAGGGGGGGTCAGACCATCACCATGAAATTAATTTAGGGAATAAAACATGTTCCTGTGGGAAATGGCAGCTATTTCATTATCCTTGCTCACATGTTCTCAGGGTGTGTAGGATGCTCAGGTTGTCCAAATATTACGGAGTTGCCCCCGAGTACTCGATGGATCACTATAATAACACCTGGGCTCCGGTCTTCCACCCAATGCCTGACAAAGCATATTGGGAAATCGGACCATATCAGACTCATCTTCCTAACTCATGGTTCAGGCGACCAGCCGGTAGAGGAAGACACGCTTCGAGAAGACGTCGCAACGAAATGGACGGGGTTGGTAACAACAGGAGGCGCACTACTACACCTGCAATGAGAAAACAGAAAGTGTGTGGGCTGTGTAAACAACCTGGTCATAATCGGGCCGGTTGTATGCAACACATGTAATGTAATATGTTTTTCTCGTTACTCTAATGCAGTTGAACTTCGTGTATTCTATTTGGAATGTAACATGGACTTTTCGGGGCAATATGTGTGGTGTAATATGTTTGTACTTTATGTTATAACTCTTGTATTTTTGTTGAACTTTTGCATTTACATTTCGATTTAATGTTATGTATTTACTTGTTAGCAATGGTCCGAACGCGTGGTGCTGGTTCGTCTCACGGACGTGGCCGTGGTCGTGGACGTCGAGGTACATAGGATCCCGTTGAGGATCTGTCTGATCTTGATCATCCGGGACCAATTGATCCTGTTGTCTTACATTCACAGGCGAGACATCGTTCTAGTTTGATATGGGATGGTGAGGTAAGTTGCATTATCCATATAACTTTTACGTTTACTGATTGATCCAATTTTTGGTCGTAAACGTGTCATTATGATTGAATTTACATTTACATGTACAAATGGACCGTTTGTTGGACGTCCGCCACCACCGCATGTGGGATTTGGATGATCGAGTTGCTCCATATGTCGCTCGGGCAGGTTTCTATGCATGGACGATGGTACAGAACATGCAGGTGGACTGGTTGTTGATCACATCATTGGTGGAGCGTTGGAGGTCCGAGACACATACGTTCCACTTCCGAGGAGGGGAGATGACAGTCACCCTACAGGACGTTGCGCTACTATCTGGCCAACCGGTAGACGGTCTTCCAGTAACCGGGAACGAGCAATGCGATGACTGGTCAGTTGTTTGTCTGGATCTATTGGGACGTGATCCAGAATGAGGCCGATCCAGATACTGCGTCCACCTTTCCTGGTTTCAGCAGCATATGGCGACGCCACCTGATGATGCCGATGAGCAGACCCTACTTCAGTACGCAAGGGCGTACATTCTGTGCATGTTGGGTTCTTCGCTGCTTACAGACACCGCAGGGAACGAGATCATGTTATTCTATCTTCCACTGCTTAGAGATATTGATGCAGTGTCCACATACAGCTGGGGCAGTGCCGTGCTGGCCTTTTTGTACCGTCAGCTGTGCATAGCTTGTGTTGGTAAACACAAGCTGATTAGGGGAGCGACGCTTTTATTACAGTTCTGGTGTTGGGAGCGAATGTCGATTGGCAGACCGCAGCAGACTGGACTTCCTGATCATGCTTGGCCTGAGGGTGCAGAGGACCAGCCATTGATGCTACCCGCCATTAGTTATGGGTAAGATTTCGCTAAAAAATGTTTGTTGCACTTATGTAACTACATTCATGTTAGTAACAATTATTTGTCTTATACTGAATAGGCGATGGGCCGGGACTCGGACTTACGCACATAGCCCTCACCAGGTGCTTCTTTACTACCGAGATCAGCTTGACCGACAGAGCGCGACTGATATGACATGGGTCCCATACGACGCAGAGCGTCTTCAGGGGATCATCTCCTTATGTCTACGGGACCACAACATATGGAGCGCCGAGGTCCCCATGATATGCTTCTACATTGTAGAGTGGCATTACCCGTCCCGGGTGATGCGTCAGTTCGGATGGGAACCTGTTATACCAGAACCCACCCGGGATGGCCACTCCGAATTGCATAAGATTGATAGGCGCAAGGGGAAGCTGGACTGGACGTTGGAGCACCAGCGATGGATACAGATATGGGAGCGTAGACATGACTATATTATCACTGGTTCAGATGTGTTCGATCCAGCTACCCACGCGTCATACAGTACATGGTATGATAGAATCACACGACGGCTCATTCAGCCTACACATTTTCATATGACCATGTACCAGCCCACAGCACATGAGCGCACTTTACTGGTAAGCTTCTTCCAAAATATATTTTATGTGTAATTAAAATCATTAACTACGTATGAACACCAGAACTTACTTTCTTTACAGTTGAAGACAGTGGTGCAATCATGTAAGGCCGCCGCAAAGATATTTTCAGCTGACGGACAGTTGGTGAAGAAGCTTGCACACGATCTGTTTCATTCATGTCGTGCGACCTTGCGCGACATGAATCAGGAGGCGCTTGTTCCTATTGATCCTGCCGGTATCCGTCTAACAGACGATAATAGCTTTTATTTCAAACAGATATTCTTCACTAAATTGGACATATTAGATTCTAATATATTCTTTTATGCAGAGGGAGGGAGTAGCTCTGTCCCTGAGACTTCTGTCGTTCACGAGACAGATATCGGGATTGAAGATGCTATAGAGGACCAAGTGGTTGTCGACATAACTGAACCATCACAGTTGACACAGGTCGCAGAACCTCCACATCTACGTAACGAAGCCATCCCGAAACACTCGACGCGCACAAAGAGGGGCAGAATTAGGTACACTCCTTCGCAGGAAGAGCAAGGGCGTCGTAGATTCGATCATTGAAATACGATACATTGTATAAAATTTTATAATATTAAGTATGTTCTTTTTTCGGATTGTGATTCAATCATTCCACATTATGTTCTGGTGTTTTGAAATTGGAACGTACTTTAATCAGGAAAAATGAACAAAATTTTGAAATTGGAACGTACGATAATCTGGGAAAATAAATTGGGGTGAAGCCTTTCTGAGTATCGGACACTTCGTTATTTCAAACAACGAAGTTCTCGATCTGGGGCTCGCCCCTGAGTTTTCATTAAGCAAACTTCGCTGTTTCAAACAGCGAAGTCCGGTAGAACTTCGTGGTTTCTGACTGCGAAGTTCTGTTAAACTTCGTCGTTTCGGACCACGAAGCTTTTAAGTAACTTCGCAGTTCTAAACAACGAAGTTCTTTTAAGACAACTTCGTGGTCTCAGACAGCGAAGTTAGTAGAAATATTCGTGGTCTCAAACCACGAAGATGCCACGTATGACCAGGTAGGCGGGTGACCGAGCGACAGGTGGAGACGTGGCATCTTCGTGGTTTGCGACCACGAATATCTCTACTAACTTCGCTGTCTGAGACCACGAAAATTCAAAAGTAGGGTAGAATGTAAAACAAACGAAGTGGGTAGGTAAATATGATAGTAAACCATGGCAAATTTGAAATTTTGTCCAGACTAACATGAATAGGTACTCAAGAATTTGCGTAGGAATGACCAAATACCAATCCTCAAATTTCTGTCGACTCAGTCCGATCCGCTCACACTTCTCCACATGTCCCAAATCACTCACTCTCTCTGCCCATCAAACCCCAAAATCGTAACTTTTTTTTTTCTTCCCAATTTTTGCTTCGAATTTTTATTCGATTCTCTTCTGTCGCGATCACAACATCTTCTTACTATTATTCGCCAATCCGAATCTCAGACATCACAAACAAAGCCGAATCCAGCACCTGGTATTTCCATCTCTGCGTTCTTCAGATTTCTAATTCAAGGATCCCCAGTTGCACCCCATTCTTTAGAGGTAAGTGAAGTTTCTTGTGATAAATTGCCAGATCAGGTTGCGGGTATTTTGAGTTAAAGGTGACCGACTGGTGCGAGATCGCTGTATATATGTATGATGTGATGGTGATGGTATCAGAAGGACAGTTGATTCGAATTGGGATTTGTTTATTTTTTGTTTTAAGAACAATAGCACTTTCTTGCTATGCCTTTGGATGAGTAAATTAATATCTGGAATTGGATGATGCAGTGGGGGGTGCGGTTGCTAAATAGTAGTATTGTTTCTACATAGAAAAATAAAAATGGAGCTTAGGCAGTTGAAAATGGGGTTCACTCAACTGGTGTGTTTATGTACTTTGTTGCTGTTGCCAGTAATTTAGGATTCCAATAATGATGGAGAAGGCAGAATGTGGGCAGAAGCTCTATTCGCGAATGAGACTCTGGGAATTCCCAGATCAGTATGTTATTGAGCCAACTGATGGATCCTCTCGGCCTTATTTGGCAATAAGTCGCACAGATGGGTCTATGAGTTTGATTGGTGACCTTCATTTAATCTCAGCTTGCAAACAGATCCACTACTTCAGTTTGGACCAACATTTATTTTTATTTTTTCTTTACCTTTGTGCAGAGGAGCTTCCGCAATACAGCACTTTACGTGTCCCCAAAATCCGGACCATCTTCGGCGTGGTTGGGATGTTGAAGCTTTTGGCAGGTTAGAATTGCATAAGGAAATACCGATATTCGTAATTGTTCACTCCAATTAAGCGATCCACCTATTTGGATATATTAGACCAAATTTTTTTCTTTGGTAAAGATTCTTTCTCACCTACTTATTTGACTGTGTTTCTTTTATTGCAAGTAATCCATTAGACCACAAGGTTAATTTGGATTTAAGCACAGCGAAACAGATGTATCTATGTAGCCTGTAAAAAATTTAAATTCTTAGGGAAGTCCCATCATATACTGTCATTGTACTTTATTTTATATAGTCAAGGTATATCACAAGGCTTCTTCTAGTTTTGTCTCTTCTGCCTAGCAGCTTTTCATATCAAGTAATAAATATATATTTTATGTTAGAACATTTTTTTTTTGGATATTTATTCATAGATTTTTCTGCCAAGAGTGGAAATGTCCTCCGGAAAACCTGCTAATGATGGTTAGACAGTAGTAGTAACCAAATTGTGACTTTTGGTATGAAATTGCTTCAAAAATGAAGCTGGTCTAACAAGATTTCATATTTATGGAAGGGCTGTTTTGTGCATGTTTGGTGCTCGGTAGTTTCCTGTGAACAATACAGAAAAATGGAAGGTAGACATTCTAGAGAATGCGGAATTCAATCAATTAGTCTGTAACTTCAATTAATCATTAACTGATTCCGTCTGCTTATTATTACCCTGTCTACCATCGTCACAATAGGTTTCAAATAACTGACCCAACGTTGACATCAAGCATTTGCACATTTTAAAAGTTGACTTCTCATTTTGACAGTTTTTGTTATATGTGTTTAATATTATTTCTGTCCATGATGTAGGCTCATATTTAATAGTCATTACTGAGCGTGAATATGTTGGATCGTACTTGGGCCATCCCATTTACAAGGTCTCATCCTTGAAGACTTTTCCCTGCGACCATTCTCTACAAAACACTCCTGTTGAACAGGTAGTTCAACTTTCCTTTCTTTAGGATTTTTTTGTGGGACCAGTGTAGCGTTTACCATTTGTTTTATAATTTGCAGAAGAAACTAGAGTCTGAGTTTTCTGCTCTGTTGCATGTAGCTGAGAAGACACCTGGATTGTACTTTTCATACGATGTCAACTTAACATTGAGGTGAACAGTTTTCTTCTTTGGTTCTAAGGTTCTCATTTGAAATTCATGTTATAACCGCTAAAAAGATTTGGTTAATGTAAACGTTTCTCTCTTCGTATTTCTTTTGTCTAAAATATGCCATTTTTCCTGTTCAGACATTTTTTCCATAGCCATTCATTCTTATTATGCTTATGCTCATATGTTGTAGTGCACAAAGGTTGCATGACTTGGGAGATGAGTCGAAGCTACTTCCTCTTTGGAGTCAGGTAAACACCCCCTTCCCCTCTTCAATCTGCTCTTTCAATTTGTGATATTTATAAATGTGGTTTTGATATTTCCCATTTCTCAATATGTTAGTTATCCAGCATAGTTATACATATGTGTAATGATTTGACATGTTTGTAAGTGATAATTCATTTTTGTTAATTGTAAATTTCTTATAAAAAATTTCCCAGTCCATCACATTTAAAATATTGTGGATCCTTATGGTTGTTCATTCTTTTCAAACAGGCGGATCCCAGGTTTTTATGGAACAATTATATGCTGGAAGTGCTAATTGAGAACAAGGTCTGATTATTTTACAATGTTCTTCAGTAATTGATACTTTACTTGATGAGAAAATAGAAGCTGACTTTTGTGAAATATTTATTGCAGCTTGACCCCTACTTGCTTCCGCTCATACAAGGGAATATCCTTAGACTGTCTGGATCAGTTTTATACTGTGTCTAACTTATTCCATCCTGAGAATGACACTAATTTCTTTGCATTCTATAACTCGAAGTTTTCCTTAACCATTCATCACGCTTTCAGAACTTTCAATCAGCCATTGGCAAAGACATACTTGATGTGACGCTGATTGCTAGAAGATGCACTAGGAGAATTGGTAATTTCACCTATTATTATGATACCTTGGCGGATTATGATGTTCAATGTTTTAGTTTTTTTAACTTCTTGAAGCAACTTTCTTTCCCCTTTACTGACAACACATATCCTGACATTGAAAAATCCGGTTTCTAATCGACATCTTTCTTTAAAGGCACTCGAATGTGGAGAAGAGGTGCTGATCCGGATGGCTATGTTGCAAATTTTGTGGAAACCGAGCAGATTGTACAATTGAATGGATATACAGCTTCATTTGTTCAGGTTGTTATTATTTGCTCACTTTCACTGTGTATTAAAAATAGTCATTGTTAGCGAGGTGCTTTGTATGTAGTCTGCATACACTTATATGTTTTGCGCTTGTAAATGATTCTATATTCAGGTTAGGGGATCAATTCCTTTTCTCTGGGAGCAAATTGTTGATCTGACCTATAAACCAAAGTTTGAAATTATGAAACAAGAGGAGGCAGTAAGTAAAATGCTAGCTAGCTTTCTACTGTTACCTGTCGTCGTACGTACTGATGTTCTTCGCATCTTGCAGCCTAGAGTGCTTGAGCGCCATTTCCTTGATCTAAGGAAAAAATATGGGTCTGTCTATGCTGTTGATCTTGTCAACAAGGTGCATTGTCATAAGTTGCTCCCTCAAATTTAAATCAGATAATTGACTGTGTTTTTTTGTTTAAACTATTCACTCCCTCTTCCTTTTCCCCAATGAACATCACAATAGCAATATCTACAACAGCAATTGCTGCCCTAATATTGACAAATCGATGTAAAGCCAAAATTTTGATCGGTATCTTGCTTAACACTGGGACCTCTGAATTATTTACCTGAGCACTTGAAAACATCCATATTGATTGGCTGCAAACTCCGTACAGAGAGCAACCTTTCTTTTGTTCTCTGCCTATAAGTATGTGGCTATCTGATACTTTGTTCATTTATTCTCCTCAACCAGCATGGAAGCGAAGGACGCTTAAGTGAAAAGTATGCTAGGGCCGTCAATCATATAGTTGGTGACGATGTAAGGTAGATGAACCAAGAACCTTTTATATCACGTCTTGTTCATATATCATACTTATATCATACTTAAACTCCTCATTTATCAGATACTTGCACTTTGATTTCCATCATATTTGTGGGCACGTCCACTTTGAGCGTCTATCCATCCTTTATGAGCAGATAGAGGATTACCTCATGAAAAGCGGGTAAGACGTGATCAACAGTTTTTGTGGTATACCCTGCAGCTATCTAATTTGTGAGTCACTGTTAAATGTTGTGGTCTAATGTTGTTTTTCATCTATGGTCTGTAAACATGTAGTCTCCGAGTTACCATGGAAGTCTCCTTCTGTCAGTTAAATGAAAACTTTTAAGCGAAAAATATTACAAATGTAGTACGTAAAACAACAAGTTTATACCTATGTCATGGTCTCTGATATTTAATAGTTCGATGTCAGTTGAGTTTAACAAGCTTGTGCAAGTCATTGCCGCGAATTGTATCTAGACATTTGATTTGAGCTACAATTTCAATATTAAACTATTTTTATTTCACATGACATAAATTCAACTCCTAAAATTTACATATATGAAAAGATTAGGAACTTTAAAGTATTAATAAAATGGCATCTATAACTAACAACAAGCTAATGAAAAAAACAACTAAAGCTCATGTTATTTCATATTGATTTTAATGCATTTATATCATCTAATTTATTTTTTTCTATTTTGTAATATACTTTGCAAATAAAGTAAAAGAGTTATATTTTGAATATTCTATTAATAAATATTTGCCAAACTACAAAACACGTTCAAATTACATTATCAATAAGAACATTGAAATAATTAAATAATTTTAGTATGTGTAACTTGGTTAAAAAATAAACGATGTTCTAAGTAAGAGAAATATAAGATTGGTTAAAGTTGCATTATAACCTGAAATAAGTAAATATTTAGTTATACGTTTATCACAAAAGAACAATCTGTCTAAGTATACAAATAATTAGCAATAGAAACAGAAACTGGTGATTGTGTTTCATAATCATGAACGCTGAACTTATTTAGTGTCTTTTCACATCCAAAATTTATATATAACATAGATTTGCATTGTTGGAATGATCAGATACCTTTTAATTAATGAAAAAGGCGAGAAACTTGTGGAGCAGTGTGGAGTTGTGCGAACCAATTGCATTGATTGCTTAGACCGCACAAATGTTACCCAGGTAGGTCAAAATATTTCAATACTCGTGGTTTTTGCTCTCTGAAAAATCTTGAAATTTCATTATGGCTCTTGAAGCACATAACTTAAAACTTCAAAGATTTATGTTCACAACCAAATTCTTTCTTGCTCTTCACGATTTATTTATCCATTAGTAATCATTCTGGTATGTCATACCATGTTACCCACCTTTAAAAGAAGTGTATCAATCACGATGCGGTTTCCGTTTTTTTTTAAATGGAGTTTAAACGTTTATAGTTTCCTTCAATAAATCTGTGTTCCTTATAGCTAGATATCTTACTATAATTATGCTGGTTATTAAGTGCCTCTTAGGGTTAGCATAATATACATTGGTTTGCTAGTAATTTATATCTTTAAAGTCCAATTTTGTTTTACTGAAATGCTAAATGTGGTTGCAGAGCATGATTGCTCGGAAAATGTTGGAGACGCAATTAAGGAAGATTGGTGTTTTTGGGAATGAAGAAAATATAAGCACCCATGCCAATTTTGATGAAAGCTTTAAAGTTTGTAAGCTCTTGGATACTATAATATGTAATGATCATCATTACTAGACGATTCTGGATTGGTCTTACATCTTCCTCTAACTTGTAGTGTGGGCTAATCATGGTGATGAGATAAGCATTCAATATTCAGGAACACCCGCTTTGAAGGGAGATTTTGTTAGGTATGTTCATGTATCATCATTTGAGTTTTGATTCACTTAGCCTACAGTATATTATAGGTTGCAGATAGAGATTGAATTATAGTAATGTAGAAATTCTGATCAGTATCCTGAAATCAAATCGCAATGGTGCACAATCATTAAGGATTTTTCATGATTCAAATTGCTGGAACTGAAAATATTTTGGAATCAAGCTAGATATCAACAGGTTGAAGTAAAATATATTTCTCTGCTTTGCAATGTTTTTTAACTCCTACGGGAGGGGGCATGGGTTTGATGGATTTGAAGAAGAATGCATTGCCTGAATTTTGCTTCGTTATGCTTTTATGTGTAGGTATGGTCAACGAACAATTCAAGGAATTTTGAATGATGGGTTCAATGCCCTTGCACGTTATTATTTGAATAACTTCTCAGATGGAACAAAACAGGTTTAATACTCATCCTCTCAATTTATTCCCTCTACTGCATGTTTTGGAATTGTTCTTCAAATATCTCTTATCCGGAAGGGACTTCATTTATCTGGTTTTATACTCTTGTATTTTGTAGTTCTGTAAGTTCTCTATAAAAGTTGCTTGATTACACTAAATACTATTCTCTTTTTTTAGATAGTGTTGGACCAACACTTTTCGTAGAAGACACTTATTAACCTGGTCACTGATATCTTTAGTTACCTGCATCGATAGGAAAATATTTTCATTTGCTTATAAGAAGACAGAGGTCACATATGCTTTAATCGAAACCATCAGTATGCTGAAGATTAACTGAAGTGACTGAAAATTGAAATGAACTGAACTGAAATTCTCTGTGAAGCCAACAGAGAAATTTATTTTACTGAAGTGAACTTTAAATTTTTTGTTACACAAAATTACTGAAAAGTTCAATATCCATTTAAGCTTGAAAGAGCACACCCTTGAGCATTTGATTTTGACTCTCGAGCCTTTGCTTGTATTGGAAACACTTCGTGTAGTACATGTGTCCGTCAGGAGCATTTTTTTTCAGCATTAGAAAAATGTGTCACCGCCTTAACATCTTTTCACGCTGAACCATTTTCTTTTCATTGCGACATGTTAAGGATGCAATCGATCTGTTGCAAGGACACTACATAGTTTCTGTCAGCCGAGACATAACACCGCCAACTGGAAAGGGGGGCATCGAGGCTGTAGCGGTAAGTACAATTCCAATAATGATCTTCTGTGTAGTGCATATCTTGGATGCCTTTATAATTTTGCTGTTAGCCTCTTGTTCAACTTACTGCATGATTTGCATTCATTTTGCCAATGGTTGTTCATGAAGGTTATAACTTGTCAACATCTGTCAGACATGAAACAGAATTCGTACTTCACCATTTTCTTGAATTCCAAGTCGCCGAGTTTAAGTGTAAAATTGGTGACTGATATTTTCATGCCATTACCAATCCCTCAGTAACTATTTGTATCTTTTTCCTTATCGTGACAGTCTTTCCCGGTGGCGTTTTCTTTGATACTGATTGGATTTTTTTTGGCAATCATGTCACTGAGGCAATGTAAGTTATTCTATGTCTCAAAGGCAGGAAAAGATTGAAAATTTTCCTCTTCTTCTATAATTTTCATTTTTATATTTTTGCTTCCATTTTAAGTAAAAATTATGTTGTCTTCCCCATTACGGTAAGTATGATTACGACCAACATATGGGACTCAAATATGGTTGAGTAATTGATTTCTGTCCCATTGAAAACTTTTTGCCTCTTTTGTTTTGTTTTGTTTTGGAACATCAACTTATGAACATTGTCGTTTCTGCAGCTCGATATGATCTCAAAAACCTGTTCTTTTCATTTCTGTGGGCCGGTCTGACCGTAGCACTTACAACTTTTGTTAGAGCAAACGGGCGCATTTTCTGTAACCGCCCACGTTTACACAAACCGCAGTGCTGATACTCCCAAGAGACTAACCTGACACATTCTAGTCATTCTGCCTAGGGGCAAGTTTGTGAGAGAAATGTTGTTTCATTTTCTCAAGTTACGAATACGTATCACACATAGTTCGTTGCGATGCTTTACGAAACCAGTCATGTATGGTTCTCTTCGCCCATATTTGTAATTTATATTGTACCTGAACTTGCATATCAATTTTTTCCTATTTTGTTATTATTTGCTGTAGTCATTTATAGCTAACATTCGGCCGATTTGAACGGGGCAGGGAGAGCCGCTGAAGTGGGTGTTTGTACACCATTGTAAAATTAGTTTGTGCACCATATTTAAATGTGTAACAATGCATCATGTAACAGTAAATTATGATTAGTTAAGTAATAAATTACGATTGCATCACCTCAAAACAAAAAGTGCACCATCTAAAATTAATGTGTACAGCCTCCTATGTTTTGCACTAGATAGTGTTAATCGAAAATAATCGTAAAAGAAACAGAAATCAATTTGTGCATCGAGGATTTAAATTGTGCACCAAAGATCAAGTCATGCACTGATTTTGAATTGTGCACCTGTGCACATAAATTGAGTTGTGCACCAATATGATGATGTGCGTTAAAATAAAAAGAAAAAGTGATGGTAAAGGAATTAAGTCGTAAAAATAGAAGAAAGAGAAAAAAAACAGACTTAATTCCTTCTTTTAAGGAATCAATTAATGAAGAAATCCAACCACCCATAAAATAGGGATTTAATTATCTTTTAAAAAATAGATAACAAATCTAAAAAAAATTATAACCGTCGGATGAAATATGATTCAATGATCAAGGATGGTTCCCAATTTACAAATTCAAAATGGTTTTCACCTGATCTACCCCTTATTATATATATTGGATGTCAGAAATGAGAATTTTCTCATAACTCGCCACGTGTCCCACTGCATGAGGGGTATTTTTGGGTTAATTTGTTAGCCAATCAGAAAATGCCTCATGCCCCACTACCAATATTCAGGAGTCAATCTCTGAACATCACGTGTCTAACTCACTCCTTCTACATGTCACACACTCTCTCCCTCTCTTCTTACGCAAACTCATTAATTTTTATTTTTAATTCTTAAAATCAAGATTTTTGTTTTTAATTTTTGTTTCATAATTAGTATTTATAAAAAATTATAAGCTTTAATTTAAGATTCAATTTAGATATATTTTTTTGAAAAAAAAAAAACAAAGCACAATGTACAAAGAAACTAAACACAGTTAAAAATTCATAGTACTTTATACTTTGTGCATTGAGCTTTGAAATACGAAATATGAATTTCAAAATATACATTTGTGCTTTGTACTTTGTAGTCTTATATTTTGTGTTTTACAAAACAAATTAAAAACATATCGAAAATGGATCTTAATTTAAACATTATACTTTTTTATAAATTGAATATGAAATTTATGTTTTAAAAAAACTATCAAAATAATTATATAAATTAATTTTAAAAATTGAAAAAAGGAAAAAGAATGCGGCTGACATGTGGCGGACACGTGTCAGAGAAGTGTACTTTTCTCTTGAACTATTATACCCTCACCTCCTCAAATTGTGACACATGTCCACCTACCTCTATTATCATTTGTCTCACATCTCTCATCCATTAGATTAGATGATACAACGCCTTATGTGCGATTCTCAGTTCTCACAATATTTGGTTCTCAATAAAACCTCTCTCTCATTTATAAATATGATTTTATTTTTAATTATTCAATATATTTTTAATAAATTTCAAAATATATTTTTGGGTATATGCAACATTGTAATTTATCTGTTGCTTTTGATCTAATGTAATGCAAAAGACAGTGTAAATTCTTCCGTTACCTTAAGATACCACTGCATTTGATATCAATGAAAATTATTTGTGTTGCCTTCGATCTAATATAATGCAAAATATAATGCAGATTCTCTCATTACCAAGTCACTATTGCATTTGATAGCAATGCAAACATTAGCATTGCATAAATTTTTATGTGGCATTTTACTTTATGTTGCCTTCGTCTCATTTTTTTGTTGCCGAACAGTGTTGTCTTTGCTAAATTTTGCAATGTATTTGATAGCTGCAATGACTTAAAATAATAGAATAGCATTACTTTTGTGTTGCATTAGATCAAAGACAATAATAAAATGAACTATATTCGCATTACATATGGATCTTTTCCCATAGTGAGAGGTTCACTTTTTATGCCGGTGAAGTTTCGAAATTAAATGATAGGTTTAAATGCCACATATGTGAAAGAGTGTCATTTCCTTAAAGAAGTGTATGTTTATAATTTGTATTTGTGTTAAGTATACAAACGATTGTTACAGATAATAAATTAAATTTTATTTTGTATATGTCGATTGTCTATTTATGCCATAGATAATTCTGGCGAGTGCTAATTATTTTTGCTTGATCATGTTGTGCTAAGACCTAAGATTAGCTGACACAACTGTTGAAAATCGTTTGTTGATAAGTTGGGTAAACTATCATGAAAGTCAATACATTTTATAACATTCAACATGAGTTACTGATGATTGTATCCTATCTGTAGGTCCAGATGTTGGACGAAATTTCAGATGTTATAAATAAAACTTGATTAGAAACGAATTCGATTTTATCATAACTATTAGTGAGGAAAATATCATTATTTTTAGTATGTTCATAAGTCTATTTCTAGCACAAAGTCGTCCTCTTCAAATAGTTCATCCATCTCCAGCAAACTACGAGACAACAATAACGAAGTTTTAGTCACTATTCAAAAGTTAAGCAAGATGGATTTTTTAAAATTTATTATTTATATTACACATTTGTTAAAATATGTACTTAACTTGAAATCTTAAAATATATTTTTTTCAGAAATAATGAAGGTGGTTTTAATTTCAAGTTGGATGAACAGGGGTCAGTGCTATTGCTATGACTTTATTTTATAAAATTCAAATTCATAAATATTTGTTGTAACTATTTTGAATATTTATGTTTACTTAGATATAATTTATAAAACAAAACAACAAAATGAAGTGAAAAAAACGAAAAGAAAAAATCCAAGCCCCTGCAGGAACCATTCAACATGAATTACTACAAAGGCTTGCACTTCTGCTTATATTCCTGCATAGATACCAATTATCCATCTAATGATCATGTTTTATAACAACAGCCAACCTCCCCAAACTTCCTCCCCACAGGTGGCCAGCCAGGCTTGGATTCTATCAGGAACTACTTAATGAATTGATTCCAAAGAAGATCAACCAACATCAGATGAGTAATTGATCTTTCTTAATTATTAGAATTTTTGTACTCACAAAAAAAATATACTTATGTGAGCTAGCTATATGATTACTTACATATATGAAAACACAAAATATCAATTCTGCAGAATCATCATAGAACATGTTTGGAGCATCATCCTTAACACAAACATGCAAAGTGGAAGCACCATGCCTCTCAAAGCTAAAATATGTATAAAGCATAACGAACAAATTTAAAGGGGCCAGAAGTTGAAATGCCAGAACCCGAAACCCTTTTATTTCCTGTAGAGAAAAGGTCTATAAATCCATTCTGCTTCAGAGGTTTTGTACTCTATACTGTTTCCTCTACTAGCAGACAGGTAGGTCTTAAACTGTGATTCTTTTCAAACTCAATATCAAATTAAGGCATAGCATAGCGTACAGCAATGCGACGTCCTATGATGCTCCTGCATGAAGGGCAGTCTTTCATTCCTTTCTTCTCATGTTCCTCGTTGCATTTGACACAGAGCACTTGATGTGCGCATGGGAGGAAGACAACGGAAATCTCCTCTTCAAGACACATGACACACTCCCTGTGGCGCTTAGCAAACGAACCAACGTTGATTATGTGAGACCCCTGTGTATTTTTGGATATGACTGACTTCTGGAATTTCAGCTGAGTTGGAGACTTTCTCATGCCCTCACCAATTCCCCTTCTCAGAGCAGCTATCTTACTAGAATCTGATTTTAATCTAAGTTTCGAGATTTCTCTTTCTAGTTCTTGTATATCATCTTTATACTTCTGTAGAATACTTCCTGCTTTGGAATTGACAGCTTCTTCCTTAGTTTTTCCTGAAGCTTTCAGTCGTTCTATTTCTTCTCTCATTGAAGCGGCCTGCAGCACTATCGCCTCCGCTGCCTTTGATTCATTTTCCCAGTTAGCCTGAAAAAAAAAATAATTGTAACTTAAGTGTGCCCTCTCTCTTGATTAATAGGAGCAACAAAATTGTGCCAAGAAAACTTTTAATTTACTATGACTGAATTTTGGTAGGTGATTCCACAAGCATGCATCAACTTTCATACTCAAAAATATGTATGAGAAATGTAATATGTATTTACATATATGTGGTAAGGCCTTAAAGACCATCCTATCCCCATAGCTCACCACCACAACATCACCTGGTTTAAAGATGAGTATATAATAACTGTATCATCAGCATACCTCAAGTTGACTCAGTATGCCTGTAGCTTGCCTCAACTCTTCCTGTGCTTGCGCACGCATATGCTTTTCGGAATCCAGCTCCTTTTGAAAGAGATCTTTTTGCTTCACATATGATTGAATGCTAGTCAATCTCTCTCGTTCCCTTCCAAAGGCATCTTGACAAACATTATCAGATTTCGCAGCTTGGGACTGGGCAGCTTCCAGCTCTTGCCTCAGAGCAGCATTCTCCACTTCCAACCTTTTATAAGCAGAATTTGCAGCTTTCACCTTTCCGCTCGCATTGTACATGGCATTTTCCAATTCAGAAAGCTTCTTAGTCGTATTATCCTTCAAAGCTTGTGTCTCTTGCTCAAGTTTCTTCATTTCGACCTTCTCTTGCCTCAGTTTGTTGAGCTCAGGCTTGTGCTTAAGCAGCCTTCGCGTTGCCTGCAACACCTTTGTATTGGCCCACTCGGTCCACTCCTTGAGGTCATTTTTCAATGATTCTGAGCGTGTGGTAAGTTGGGAAATGATTTCACCAATACGATCTCCAGAGACCGGACCCACCTTGATGTCTTCAGATGGATGCCCATTATTGTTACAATCATTTGCCACAGAGTGACTGGCTACTGACTCCCAGGTAGGTTCCTTTTTCATTGAAGAGGAGACGTAACCCTCCACCACGGAAGCATTGGAAACAGCTGATCTGTTGACTGCAGGCAATGGACGTCCAGAGAAAGTTGTCCCATCACTGCTCAAGCCAAGCATCTTTCCTGTTTTATGAGCACCTTTAGGTCCACGCATACGCCATCCTTTATCAACATGTTGCCACTTTTTATCAAGGCTGGACTCATTTTTCAAAGTGCCCACAGAATGGGGTCTTCTACTGCCACACAACTTTCTTTCTGCAACAAGCTTTTGGGATGTCCCGGCAGCAGCATGAGATTGGTCAACAGCTTTTACAGAGAAATGCATTTCATCCTTTCTTGAACTTCTATCAAGAACAGCTAATGCTTCAGGTTCTTTAAGTTTTGGAATCATTAAAGAAACAGGCAGCTTAGAGTCGCAGTCTGTGGATGGAGCAAGAAGATTCAAATCAAACCTTTTGCTGTGGGTACTCAACTGATTCGGAAGAGGTTTGGGGGAGCTTTCATTGATCTGCTCGTCTTCTGTAAGCTTATATTGACCATTAACCACAAGGCATGCATGTGACACATCCATGTCAAAAACTAACAGGTACCATAGTGCCTCTGCCGGGGTGAAGATAGGCCTCACTGCTTGAAGGCCGGATACGAACTCTGCTAATACATAATCCTCCCATTCACCCAGATCCTTAAAATTTTGTAAACGCTCGAAGCCTGGGGAAGTCTTTAGAAATGACAGAGAATTGTCTACTATATTCGATAATGTGTCTTTACTACCATAACAAAAGCCAGGACTCATCACAGCCTCTGTAGCAGCTCTTTCTGAGTAACCACAAACAACTATCTTTTTAATTGCACTTTTGAAAGTTGCATCCATAACCCTCAAAACAAGTTCCTGAAGCTCACTTTCGGCTGACTCATCCCAATCAGTCATCCCAGGATCATATAGACCTGGATCCTTTTTAGCTGTGCCAGGGAGTCTAAGTTCAAGTTTGAGAGATACAGGCTCACAATCACCACAAACATTGCAAGCACAATTATCACAATGACTTGGAATGCTAGCAGGTTCTTCAGCCAAAAGTTGACCGGGTTCTTCAACCAAAAGTTGACTGGGATCTTCAGCCAAAAGTTGACAATGGATGTCATCAATCACGGAATTAATCTTGGCGATGTCAATATGACGCATATCATTTTCAATCAGGGCATTAAGCTTGGCGGAGACAATATGAGGTATATCAGCGCGGAATTTCCTCTTATTCGTACTAGCCTTATCTGAAACTGACGAAATTGCTGCCTGAAAGCGGTTACTAACACTAGATTTCGCAACCATTGATGCCATTACAAGGCTGCACATACACAGCAACTAGTCAATATTACTCAATAAAGCACGCAATAAACCAAATCATTGCATCAATCCAATACACTGAGGCGCAAATGATAAAAATTTCAAACAATGCAGAATAATCTAAGAAGCAAAGCAAATTTTTTTTCTTCGAACGCAGCGTTTCGATCAATCATCCTTGTACTTCAAAAAACAGTTAAACGTGGTAGCTAAATACATTAGGAAAACCGTTTACTCACAACGGCTCCATAACGAATCTACTCTAGTTCAATTGATCATTTTCTTCAGCCACGACAGTTATACAACAAGCCCAGCATCCTTCATTTTTCACGGCAAAACATAATTTCTTCTGATCTTGCAATTCATATAACAAGATTCTACACATCTAAAATTGAAGACACCAATGCACACTCAATAAAGTAACCAAGAATAAAAATCATTCACAACACATTCTGTAATCCAAAATCAGAACATAAACCATTTCTTAGGACAATCACTGCATCAAAATACAATCTTTGAAAAATCAGTGAAAAGAAATCACATGCATCTTCGAATCCGGCTCGGAAAAGCTAACTCCAACCACGAATCGCCCAAAAAAACCGTTACCACAAAAATTCAATCAGAATCAAACAAGCAGGATCGGAGCAGAATTCGGATACCGACAGTGAGCGTAGAAAAGCGATTCACAAAAATCATAGAGGTCTGAAACTGATAGATGGGTTGATTGATAGCGAAATGAACGATCAGAACGCACCTGAGGACCACTCAGAGGAGCGATCAGTGAATCTCAGCGCATGGGAAGACGAATCGGCGGAGGCCTCGATTTCCGGATTGGTGTCCGAGACTGTGCTGGGCTAAATGCCTCTCTCTTCACCTCTCGCTGCGTATTTATATCCGTGTCGAGCCAAATTAAACTCTCGGTCCTTTTCGGGTTTTGTTTAAACGTGGATAGCTAATCCACGGTTTAGTTTACACCAGTATCCAATCTTTTTATTCTGTTTATTTTATACGCGTGACTAAGCAGAATAGTATTGGCTTTACAAAAGAAACCAAACACTCTCTTTTTCGCGAATAGCCAAACCGCAGAGTATTCTTACGCGAGTAGCCAAACAAGATAATTGAAATTCATTGATGATAAGTATTTCCATTTCAATTTATTTTGACTCACCTACTCCCAACCATTTTTAATTCATACTCTCTCCGTCCTCTATTACATGTCGTTTAAGATTAATTTGAATAGATTAAGGTGAAGTTAATGCTAGCGGTGGACAAATTTAATGAGTAGGTGGTTAGTGTTTTTTTGAAAAAGTTCGTGCAAAAAGTAAAATTGGTAGATAATTACTGGTGAGGAATGTATTTTTTATTGATTATGATGATAAAGTGATTAATGTTTGACATTTTAATGTAGTTGTTGATATTAAATACGCATTGAAAATTGTTAAGTGACAAGTAAAAGTGGACAAAAAAATTCGGTTAAGTGACATATAAAAGAGGACAGAGGAAGTAATTTTTATGTCTCCATGTTTTTTATTCAATTTGATGCACCGAGAAACATGCATTTGCAGCTGGGGGGATATGCAATTTTTATTTTTAAATTGTATATATAATTGAGGCAAGCTCTATTTTCCATACAAAAATAATCATGAAGGGCATTGGTTACAGCTCATTATCTGATTGCTCTTTGAATTATGGTGATTTAATGGTCTTGTAACTAAATTTATTTTAAAATTAAAATAATTGATAATCAACTTTTAAAAAATTAATATTTTTTTATTTTTTATTTTTTTTAAAAAAATAATTTTATTTAAAATTTGTTTTATTTGAAATTTTTAATTTCTAAAATAAATATAAATCTAAATTTAAACCCAAATAGGATACAAATGGATTCATTATATATATATAAAAGATTTGAATGGGTAGATTCGAATGGATCCAACACCCAAATGAATAAATACTAATAGTCTAAAAATTTAAATGGACAAACTCAAAATTTACAAATGTGGGTTTTAATGAGTCTGGGTCAAGGCTCGCACGACACAATTGTCAGGTCTAATTTGAACTATCACAATTACTTAAGAAAATACAAATTTTTAATTTTTTAATGAACATTGCAAAATTTTTAATTCATATTAAACACGGTTAAATTTTAAATAAATAAAGAAAGAAAATTAATGTGGACCCATCTTCTCTCATACTTTCATAATCTTCTCCATACCCTACCCCTTGTACTTAATATTATTTGATACAAACATCAGTCTAACTATACGCAGCACACTAAAGTTGGATATCAACTCAAAACTTTCAAATACATTTCATGACAAGACCAAAGTCAAAGATTCACACTAGTTATTCCAATAATTTGAAAAATGTATAAAAAAATAATAATTCTACAATCATATCATAAACGGAGATAAATAAGAGAGGGGAAAGAAACGGAAGGAGGACTCATGTGTTCGAATTCGTAAAGGGCAGCCGGAGTGAGTTACTTAACTACAATTAACTGGTAGAAAAAGAAAGGATAGAACCCTCCTTCCTTTTCATATGATTTGAGTGGATTTGGAGAGATTTGGTATTAAAAGATCCCTTATTCTTTTATGTTTAAACCAATTTGATTTTTTATATAGGGTCATTTTGATAATTTTATTATAATTTTACTATTATCTTTCCAATCCCTCGAACATGACCGAAGGCGTGATAAGAATCGAGAGAAGGCACGACCAAAGGCACGATTGGGTAATCTGAGTGGCGGTCAGAGGTGGTTGAGTAATGTAGGTGGCGGTGAAAGGTGGTGTGGGTATTTATAATGACAATGTAGAGGAGAGTTATTTGGTGGTGAAATGGAAATTATGAGAGGCGACACTTTGAATGGGATTTGGTTGAGGATTCAGAAGAGCCGATTCAGATATGATATTGAGGAGGAATGATTCAGATTTATTGATACTCATTAAGCACAAAAAATAAGTTGTCGGTTCACTAATGACTTATTATAATAAAAGATCATCTCTTAATAGAGCCCAATGAGAGCAACAAAACAAGATCTTAGGTATCGTTCTGTAAAATTAAGAGCTGAATGTTGAATGCTATGTGAGAATCTGAATGGTCAGATCACAGGTTATCTGATTGCTAATTGCTGAATGATTTACTTTATGGAGGTTTTATTGGAAACCCTTTTTTGATGTGAGAAATGAGAACTCTCTCAGAACTCTTCACGTGTCTCACTACATGAGGGGTATGCTGGATGATGGTTGAGTTGGTCACTACATAAGATAAGGCAGGGTGCTGGGCACCTTGACGACTATGCTAGCTAGCGCGATAGGCAGTCTTAACGCTGGCAAGCTAGATCGTTGGGCGCCTGGGCATTGCACATTGTGCGAGCTGGGCATGTAGTCGGACACCATGAGCGCAAGGTGAGATCGCTAGTGTGGCCATGCTAGGCTTGGAGAGCTGGGCTCCGGAGGTGAACTGCACGACTAGAGCAGACAAAGCGAGGTCGAGGCACGCAAAGGAGCCAGCACTCGGCTACTCGCTTAACCAAGTCAGTGCCTCAATTTGGTCATTTTTTTCCTGCTAGATAGAGCGCATGTTGCTAGATTGATGCTTCGTCAAGGTGAAGAACATTGGACGGGGACCTTAATGGGGCAGAGGAGGCTAGATGACTAAAGGATTCCAGACAGGCGGCCGAGAGGCTCAAGATCCAACAGGTAGCCGGGCCAGATCCCATCTCTACTGCAACTAGCGTTGCAGGCTGGCGGTCAGAGCTGGTTGGCCAATCAAGACAATCTGCACAAACAAACAAAGAAAGACAAAAGTGGGGCTGGTGGAGCTGATTCGATCCATCTAAGGGGATCCATCATGTAGTGATCCCCAGAGAGCCACCGGACGGAGTATGTGTGTGAGTTGGTGATGGACAGCGCGCGAGCAACCACATATTTGAGATCTAGGCTGCTAGCCAAGAAGACAGGGAAGGGTCTCCGAATCCATTAGATCCAACTGCGAGGTGGATTTGAGACGGCCTAGACCTAGCGTGGGGGCTACGGATAGTCTTCGGCCTGAGGGACGAGTTCAGGCCACCTTAGGAGCAAGCTTCAGGTTTTAAACTCAGGGAGAAAGACTCATCACGGCTGCTTGGGATGCCACCATCAAGAGACCGAGACAAGGGGCTCCGTCCATCTCTAAAAAAGTGGAGGGTGAGGCCAGTCTGAGACCGACAACCACCATTATCAGCAAGGTCACTGACAACCAGACCAATACAGGACCAAGGGAAGAGAGCAGGAGGTGATGAGGACATCACACCATGGATTCTGCAAACTGCGTCAAATCTCAAACGATCATAATTCTCAATTCCGCATGTTGGTGAAGGGCCCATAAATAGTGGTTGGAAAGATCTCAATGTCATCTTTTTAATGCATCCACCTACATGTCAAAAGTCCATTTGAGCTGTCCGGAGGATTTTTAGATAAATTTGGGCTTTGGGCTTATGTTAGACTGATAATAGAATTTGGACTATGGGTCTGGGCCTATTAATACTAGACCAAATCTTATCAGTAATAGAAATCCTAAGGAGAAGCTCTAGCTTTCTTCCGTATATATAGATAGTTGTAGGCATCTTTTTTATTGGATTTTGTTTAGAATAAAGTTAGTTGCTGCTTCTTTGTCCTGTATTGCCCATTTACTTGTCTTCAGAATCTCAACTCTTGTTTTTATTTTAGATTTATAATTTCAGTTGCTTATTCATCTTGTTCTTCGATTAATTGCAGGTACAAGGACCTTCGTGGTCAGGTTGATCGTGCTTCCGTAAGATCAATAACACTTCTAAATTAGGTGTAACGATTGCTAAGGCGCAACATCCTGGACAGTTGTAGTTGGATCGCCAACGGCTATTCCTTCCAAATTGAAACCCTATCTCATCGAAAGATCGGGACCACACAAACTTTATTAGGAGGCTATATTTGAGAAGATATTAAAGAACAAATCATGGGTTCATGACATAGATATATAGATCACATTCATTGAAAATAATGAAACTTGGGAGCTAACACCATTATTAGTTCAAAAGAAGGCGATCAAGGTGAGTTAAGTGTACAAATAAAGCACAGCCCTGATGGCCATGAGGAATATTTAAAAGCAAGACTGTTAGTGAAAGGATACAAACAAAGATTTGAATTAACTATTTTGAGGTGTTATCATAAGGCCCTAGGATGTATACCGTTTGATTGATTATAGTACTTGCAATCTAGAACGGATGGAAGCTAGATTAGATAGTCACAAAAATCGACGTCTTAAATATAATTTTAGAAGAGGGGGTGTACGTTGATCACCCATTGGGTTATATTTGGGGCGAATGAGAGTAGTGTCTACAAATAGAAGAATGTATCATACAGATTAAAGCAAATCCCACGAGCATGGTATAAAAGAATTAATATGTTTATGCTAGAAAATTTTTTTAGAAGTGTCATTATGAGGACACACACTGTATATCAAGACAAGTGCAACTGGATAAATGCTAACAGTATGAGTGTACATGGATGATCTGACATCCACTATGAATTCAGAGAGGATGTTCATTGAGTTCAAAGAGTCGACGACGCATGAATTTAAGATGACTAACATGAGACTGATGTTCTGCATCTTAGGCATTGAGATTGAGCAAACTGAAAATAAAATCTTCATTTTGCAGAAGAAGTATGCTAGAGACATTTTGCAGAAATTCAAATTTAAGGCTATTAAGCCAGTGCGTGCTCTAGTTGCTGAAAGGCTCGAGATGAAAAATAATAGAATGGAAAGACTGGTAAATCTCACATACTTCAAAAGCATGGTTAGAAATATATACTACTTTGACTTCAATTAGTTCGGACATAATTATGAAGTGGGACTCAATAGCCGGTTTATGGAACGAGCTTGACAGCCACACTTTCTAGTAGCACAACTGATACTCTGTTATATCAACAGAAAAATGAGAATATGAGATTTCATGTTCTCATACAAATAGCTTTTATGCGATGAGTTATTCAAACCGTGATTCGGTTGGTCATGTGGAAACTTGAAAGACTACATCAAGTTATGTTTTTTTCTCATGGAGATGGGGTAGTTTCATAGTTCTCAAAGAAGTAACAGGATGTTCCTATATTTATAGCTGGAGTACATTATTGTAACTATAGCAACTTGCCAAACAGTTTGGCTTTAACGAATAATGGTGGACCTGAAAGAGCTAGAGGAGTCCATCATGAGTTTGTGTGACAATAAATTGGTTATTTCATCAACTAAGAATCTAGTGTCGCATGGAGGGGGCAGGCATATTGCAATCAGACATCCCTACAACAAAGAGTTAAACATGACGATATTTAGTTAGAAATTTATAGAACTGAAGAGCAAGTTACGAACATCTTTATTAAAGGCCTCTCAAATGCTAAATTGAACTACTATGACAGATGTCTAAGTTGGAAGATATTATATAACGAAGGAGTGTTGAAAGTTGATACAAAAATTGACAGGTAATGAACAGTGCCAACTGCCAACCTACACACACACAAAAAAAAGAGGTGTTCTTCTCCTATAAAGGAGAAGGAAACGAAGGAAGTTATCATTCCTCTATATTTCATCTTCTCCATATTTTCTTGTATGAGAGTTTATTTTTTTGATAGTATACAATGTATTTTTGTAATGGTATAATACTGTAAAAAATAAATAAGTATAATTTCTTTCCTCAAATTCCATGTACATAATCAGTTCCATACCGAAAATATTGATGTGTTATCAAATTCCATGTACGTGATCTATTCTGAATTGATTTGGACCTGCACTGAATGTAAGTGGACATTTTGTCACTACTGGTCTTCCGGTCATACCACCAAATTGGCAACAAATTGCCATTGAAATTGGAATTCGATGTAGAAGGGGTCAAAGCACTTATTTAAGGAGAGAAAGGGGAGACGATTGATGGGTGAGGGGATTTTAAATTTGGGGAGTGTTTGATAATTTGTCCGTAAAAAGTATATACTCCAATTGGTTAACCACTAATCGAAGTATATCACCTGATTTTTAATTGACCAACTTGTATTATAAAATATTGAAAATAATATTAAGAGTACTTCTGAATTATTATCATTTTCTCACTTGCAGATTGAACTATCAAGATTGTCAAAAAGAGTGCAATTTTTTTATAGATTAATTTAGGATGTCATATAAGATTAATTGAGTTTGATTAATTTTATACAGTTAATATTATTAAGTTTATTGACTGGTAGTGTTAGTTGAGAAAAAAACATATTTTGTTTGTGTGATCAAAACGATATCGTTTAATTTGATGATAAAATGTGTAGTTGTAACGCTCAGATTTGAGTATAATATTAACATTAGTTAAAAAGTACAATTGTAAATTTTATTTTAAAATATTAGTCAATTTTTTCTTGCACTCTTTTTGACATTCTTATAGTTCGGACCAGTGGCGGATATGGGATTTTTTTTTGGGGTACAAAATTAAATAATCAAAAATTTGGAATAAATTTGGAGGGACAAAATTAATACATTAGTTGAAATTAAGCATATAAAATATATATATATATATATATATATATATATATAATTTTTTACATAGGTATAGGCATTTTATGTGGAATTCAGGAGCGGCTGCCCCCAGTGACTCCGCCTCTCTGACCCTAATTTAAAAAATGATGATAGTTCAAAATCTCTTATAAGTTTTTTCCCTAAAAGATTATACACATAAACGGTTGAACTTATTTCAATTCAATTGATGAACCGAAAACCGCTCCTTAAGTGATTTATTTTCCGGTCCAATTTTTATAACTTATAACTCTCTCCAGAATTATCAAAAACAAAAAATAGGAATAAAACTCAAAAGAGTCTCTCAACTACTACCACTTATTCAATTGCGGTCAGAACTTCCACAATTTCCAAAAAATGTGCGATGAAAAAAAATTGGACTGATTTTCTAAAATAAAATTTACCATTACATTCTTAAACTAATATTATTATAAGACTTAGATTTTTGTGCGAAAATTACGTAGTTTAGTTATCAAAATAAATTATATCGTTTTGTGCACATAAAGAAAACGAAGTCTTTTGATAACCAAATAACATAAATTTCATACACAAATCTAAATATTATAATAATATTAGTTTTGGAATGTAATGGTGAATTTTATTTTAAAAAATCAGTCCAATTTTTTTTTCATCACACATTTTTTAGAAATCATGATAATTCTGACTGCAATTGGATAAATGGTAGTAGTTCAGGATCTTTTTCCCCAAAAAGAATATCATAAAATGGAAATTTGGTAAATAACCAAACACAATCCAGCAATAATGGGACTGATGCACACATACATATTCTACCACTTGTGCAAATCCTGAAGCAAGCTTGGCTCTCTGGAGCTTCTTCCCCTTCATCGCTTTTCAACCTGCAAAAGCGCACCTTTGGGTTTCAAGTGAAATGGAGCTTTGGCATGACTAAATTGCTGGTTCTGCGGAGCCGCTGAGCGTATTGAGTTTGATTCTTTGATCCTGCCCATACCCTCAATTTTCTCAAGTTCTTCAACAACTTCTTTCATGGATGGACGACTCCTAGGCTCTGCGGCAATGCATTTTAGAGCAAGCTGTGCTGCCTGGAATGCGGCTGTAATTGAATATTGCCCCTCCAGCCGCGCATCCATAATGTTCTTCAACTTTCTTTTGTGATGAATACAGGGCTTTGCCAGATCCACCAAGCCGTGCGGCACCCGTTTCGTGTCGTGCGCCCTCAGTCCGGTCAAAATCTCCAGCAACACAACTCCGAAGCCATACACATCGCTTTTAATGTACAAATGGCCTGCAAATCACTTATGGTTATATAAGCACTCCACGCAAATTCTTTAAAATAAAATATAAACGGGAAAAAGTTATGGCACAAAAATATTATCGAAGTCGAATTCAATATGAACATATTAACACTCATTCCCATAACGGTTATCACATGTCACATACAAATGACGAGTCAAACCATCGCCCAAAAATCAAAGCGTCAAATCTTAGAAGATGGAGGGAGTATGTGAAAGTCTCCCTCGAAACTAGAATGCTCAACTTACCAGTGGCAATATACTCTGGGGCAGCATAGCCATAAGTCCCCATTATGCGAGTCGTCACGTGTGAGTCTCCACCTTCAGGCCCAAATTTCGCCAAGCCAAAGTCTGATATCTTGGCATTGTAGTTCTGCGAAGAAACCGAGACCGCAATGAGAGAGAGAACGTTTCGTGTCTGATACGAAGTGAAGCACTTCCAGCAAAAAGAATTTAAGGACATCATAAAATTCACCTCCAAACATTGATGTTTTACTTGTTTGCTTAAACACGTTCAGGTTTTAGAGTTCTCAAAATATTTGCAGTTACTGGCAGAAACTTACGCCGTCGATTAGAATGTTGGACGCCTTGAAATCTCTATAAATGACTTGCTTATCGGAGGTATGCAAGAATGCCAATCCACGAGCTGCGCATACTGCTATTTTCAACCTAATGTCCCATGGAAGTGGGGCCACTGTCGAGCCTTCTGCGCCAACCAAAGAGTCAGTCACCACTTCATCACTGCAGGATCGAAAGCAAACATTCTCATACAGTCACCATAAATGCACATACATCACTTACTTCTAAACAGATGGTTTTCCAAACTCCCTCGCTGCATATATTCGTAAACAAGGAGAAGTTCTTTATCCTCCCAGCAGTATCCCAACAACTTCACCAAGTTAGGATGAGAGAGTCTTCCAAGAAAGTTCACCTCCGACTGCAACGCCAGAGACAGATAACATAAATCATTCACACAAATGCCGAGTCTTATCTAACAAACAGGTGGAGCAAAATGGAATGGCTCGATCTTCCTAATTAGAAAATCAACTCTTCAGGAAAAAAAAAAAAAAACCAGTGCAGCTGAGCTTACTTGCCACTCTGCGAAACCCTGCTCGCTCTGCTGCTTCAGCTTCTTGATAGCCACCATCATTCCAGTGCCGAATTTGGATGGCACCAGCGTCTTCTCATCAACCCACCCTCTATACACCAGCCCAAATCCACCCTCTCCCAACAACGAATCCGGCCTGAAATTCTTCGTGGAAGCCTTCAACTCCGCAAATGTGTACTCTTTCAAGTTTGCGTAATCCAGAATCTGGCCATCCTCTCTGAGGCTCGTCCTGCCATCATCAAGGCTGCCACTAGCTGCCTCAGAGAACATACTCTTACCAGCACTACTGCCAGTCCCCGAAGTCCCTTCCTCATTACTATACTGCTTGGATGTAGCTAAAATACAACAAGACAATCCTCAAAACTCTCCCATTTGCAATCAACAGTTACCAGATTCCACAAAACGCAGGATTCTCAAAGTAGATATTGTAAGCTAATTGCGACACTTTAAGCTAAAACTTCAATAGTAGAAACAACCTAAAACTAGCAGAAAACAAGACAGTGGCTCAAACACGCAAAGAAAGCAAGAGCATATCCAAAATGGAAAGAAATGTCAATATCAAGCAGCTAGCTACCTGGGGTGTATGACTGAGTTGAGCTGCTGGCAGCTCTAGGGTTGTTAGAATAGGCTTCTGTTGAAGATGAATTCCAGCAATTCCCCATCTCCTGATGCCGCTGCCTAAATTTGCAAAAAGGGTTTGTTTGGACGGCAAGAAAGATTCAATCTTTGGCTTCAAAAGTGGGTGCTGGTCCAACTCTCCAGTGACACAAGCAAGGGGACAGAAAGCAGGAGATGATGAGAATGAAATTGAAATTGATGAGGTTTGTGAAATGGGGTTTTTTCGCTGGAGATGACGAAGTGAGAACATTTCGATGCTTACTTTATCGGTGCTTAATGTTGTTTGTTTTGAACCTTAATTTTCCAAAAGTTGACTTAGGAATCAACAGGATGTAATCCATGCCCATTCCTTCCACATATGATTTCTTGTGTGGCTAGGCTAGGTGTCTTCTTTTTCTTTCACTTTTTTTGTCTTATTTCTGCATTTGTCTCTAACAGTCAAAAAGTTTTTTATATGCTTTAAACCTATATACCATCAAAATGTGGAGGGAAAATCTAAATTACGATTCGAATCAACAAAATTGATAAATAAGATGTAAATTTTTTATTTGGGTAATTTAAAATGTCACATTAATTTTGATTTATCAAATACAGTTGATCTTATTTAATTTGTATAATAATAGAGTCGTTTTGGTATGAAATACATGAACTTATTTGTGTAAAAAATACGATATCATTTAATTTGATAATAAAACAACATAATTTTAGTGAACAGATATAGTAATATCAGTTAAGAAATGCAAATATAACTTTTTTTAAAAAATTATTCCAATTTCTTTTTTGCACCCTTCTTGAGATCTAGATAGTTTGGAGTCCTTTTAGAATTTTTCTCAAATAACAACTACACAAAAAAAGTAATTGTGAAGGTGATGAAGCCGGCCTTAATACGACTATAGATGATATTTTTATCATTGAAAGTTATACCCTATTTGGAGAATATGAAAATGTTACCTCCATACTGTGTTTGGTTTAAGGAAAATAAAGAGAAAATGAAATTTATGAAAATTCATTTTTTTTTTTGGTTAGAGGTGGAAAATTTATAAAATATACTCAAACACTATTTTTTTATTAAATTTGTTACCTCATTTTCCAACTAATTTTTCTCCTCCTAACTTTTCCAAATTCAAATAAGAGATTCATTCTCATTTTCTCTTACATTTTTCTTTCCTTCAAATTTTCTAATAACCAAACACGGCCTTAGATATTCTATTTGATTTCGAGAAAGTTATATTCGGTTTGGTTTAATACAACTTAGATGATGTTTGAAAAAAATATATATGGAAAGCTAATTTTTAAATTTTGTTTATATAATTGAAGAAAATTATAAACAAACTATTAAAACACTCTTTACACATACCGGTGAGGTTAACATGTGAACCACTCGGCCAACACACCAAGCTGCTTGTCATTGTGATTATTTTATCTAACATTTTTCCTCCAACTTTGATAAACTAAACATGAAATTTCTTTAATGTTTCTTCATATTTGTAGATTAGTCGGATCCACACTCAAAACCAATTAGGATCAATTTAGAGCTTGCACTGGGCGATGTGAGATAACGCCACTTAATATGTTCAACACTCCCCCTCACTTGCGAGGACCTTTGTTAACCTCGACCTCGACAAGTGGGATCTCGGACATGTTCTAAGAGTGCGGCTAAAACCCGCTCTGATATCATGTAGACTAGTCGGATCCACACTCAAAACTAATTGGCAATGAGTAGGGGAATCCAACTATATATTAGGATCAATTTAGAATTTGCACTGGGCGATGTGGGATAACGCCACTTAATATGCTCAACAATATTTTAGTTTCCTTCTCCATTTTTGTAAACTAAAGAGAGCTTTAAATATTAGGAAAGCGAGTTGTCAATGCTCAACAATATTTTAGTTTCCTTCTCCATTTTTGTAAACCAAAAGAGAGCTTTAATATTTGGAAAGTGAGTTGCCAATCTCAACAAGCATTATTCCATTAGTTTGAGAATGAATAAAAAAAAGATGGATCATTCTCTCACACCCAACTTAAATTCATACAATAATTTCACCACACATGAACTCTCATGATCTACACAATATATAACAAACACACTTAGTTTATGATATTCAATTAGGATGACTCCACACATCTTAATCAGTGACATACAGCAATGAGACAGAGAGGCACAGACCCATAGCCAACTCTTTTGGCAGCCTCCCTTAAGCATCAGCAGGATCTGAGGCACCAGGGTGCTTATGGCATATATATGAGCAAAAGGCATGGGCTTGGAACCAATAAAAAAGTTCCAACATGAAATTGTAAGAGCTCTGAAAAGAGTTTAAAACAATCTTTAGTTCCCTCGCTTTCTATAGATAATACTACTCTATTCTACATGAGGTGTAAGTGTAATGTTTTACATCAATGAATTCTGAAAATTCTGTAACCAATCAAACTATTCGATGAAATGATGGTAGTCATGGGTTTGTGATGCTAAGGATTGCTAGTCGTCATTTATAGAACAACTTTCTATATATAAAAAAAGAAAAAGAAACCGAGGATGCAGCAATTATTCAACCTAAATTATATGGAGGACATATTTCCCCCGAGTATACGTTTGCGAAAATGTAGTCTTTGAAAATGACAAGGACTTCTTTAATGAATTTGAGCTTTTTGACTTTTTTAATCATCTTGATTAATGCAAGTATATTGTCAATTTCATACATGAAGGGCATCCATCACCTTCTTTCTGCACACTGAACAAGGGGTGATCACCGGTCCAAAACCGGACCGGACCGGAACCGGAATCAAGAAAAGGTAAGGACCGAAGACCGGACCGGATTTGAATCGGTCTGGACCGGACCGGACCGGAAAATTCCGGGTTTGGACCGGACCGGACCGGACTGGTTTGGACCGGAATCATAAAAATTAATTATGAGTAATTTTATTAAAAGTATTAAATAAGATATATTTCAGTATTTTAATAAAATATTTTTTTTTATTAAAAAAATACCAAACCGGTCCATTCCGGTCCGGACCGGAATTTTCCGGGTTTGGACCGGACCGGATCGGAACCGGAACCGGAATCCCAAAAATGGATGGACCGAAGACCGGACCGGAATCCTTCGGTCCGGTCCGGTTCGGTCCATTCCGGTCCGGTTCCGGATCATTTTCCGGTCCGGACCGGATTTTGCTCACCCCTAGTGAACATGGTGTTCATGAGGCATCACCTTAACAAAACACAACAATGGAATAAATGGTGATGGGAGGCATGGATAGAGAATAATCTCTCTATTGAGATTTTAATCTATGGTCTAATTTATTTGGATTCTTTTCTTTTTATGTTAGTGTCGCACACCACTCCAGTTTGTCCATCTCATGCATACCTCTGAGTCTCTAACGCATCCTCTTCAATACATCTTTGCTAATGTGATATTAACAACACTTAAATTTATGATCTGGAGTTGTTAGACAACACTCAAACCAACAGACCAACACCCTGATGGTGGTTCAATTCATTTTGTTAGATTAATAAAAAAAATTACCTTCAGAGTAAAGCTTTATATTTATGATTATGAACTTGCATGACAACGGAAGTCGCAAGTAAAGAGAAGCATGGACTTAGAAAGCTTGAAAACTAAGGTCTTTGAAGCACAGGCAGACAAATATTTAAAAGGGGGAGAAGACTTTTAATGAGCCTGGGAATGGCCACTTCCGATGTGGGTAATAGTGTTGAGGAGGACATGTTTGTCCTTTATGAAGTTGACTTTTGATATCATCTTCTCACCAAAACTTGTATAGAAGATGTTATGATGAGAATTTTCAATGCCAAGTTCTACACGAAATTGTTGATATAAATGTCCCCAAAAGGTGTCCATTTTGATTACTTTCCTTCAGCCCATTGCTTGAACTTCATTTACCCTCACTCATTTTTCTAGTTTCTTATTTGGTTGAGTTTTGGGGGACAGTTTGCTTTTTTTGACTTTCATCACCCAATGTGCTTTCAGGCAGTGTGGCATGGTAACTGAAAGAGTTCCAAGAAGAAATTTTGTGAATTTTGAAAATAGGGAAAAACATTAAAAGTGTTATGAACCATCAAAGTTTGGTCAATTATGGTTTGAACTGTGTGAACTGTCAAAAAGGGTGCGATAAATATAAAAAAGACTAATTTTGAGGTTGTTTAAGATGAAATAGTTTGATTCATTAAGGGTGTGTTTGGTTTAGAGAAATCTGGTGGAAATAAAATTTTGGTGAAAAATGAGAAGAAAAATTTGTGAGAAAATGAGAAAGAAAGTTTGAAGAAAATTTAGATGGAAAATAGAAAGGAAAATAGGTTTAAAATAAAGAATATTTTAGCATTTTTCCATCAATTTTTTAGCTCAAACCTAACAAAGAAAAATAGAATGGATTTCATGGGGGAATCCATTTTTTCCTAAATCAAACACATCCTAAATGCTATTGATCATATTAAATGTGTTAAAGATTATGATTGAATGAGTACGAAAAGATATCGTTTTATTTATGTGAACGAAACAATATCATTCAAGTTGATGATAAAACGAATATATATAATATTTTTAGTTCAAGAGTGCAATCGTAAATTCTATTTTAGAAAAGCAATCCAATATTTTTTTTGTACCATTTTTGACAATTTTTATAGTTTAAATTGTAATCAAGAAAGTGGTATTAGTTGAGGGTCATTTTAATTTTTTTCCCTGAAAATATTTAAATTATGTTGGGTTTAGAGAAAATTAAAGAAGTATAATATATGAAGAAAAGTTAAAGAGATTCCACCAGATTTGGTTCAATGCAAATTAGAAGAAAATGAAATTATATGTAATAACAAGAAAGAAAGTTTAGATATATTTGAAAATATTTTGATACTTCACTTGTAAATCAACTTCAACCAAACATTATTAAAACGAGATGCAATTAATGAAGAAGACATTACCCTGTTTTTTTTAGAACGGTCAGGGTCGCACACTACAGTAGTAAGTTCATGTGCATGCGGTATTATCAAAATTCGAATTCAAAATTTTGAAATTATTAGACAATACTCAAAACCATTAGACCAGCACATTGTTCATCATTTCCATGTCATTTCCTCCTAATTTTCTCTAAACTAAACACCTTGTTGATTAAGAAATTGTCAGTTTGCAATCAATGTATTTCTATATAAAAATAATACTACTAATCTATTCTACATGAAGCGCACAAATTTTTATATTGTATTGTTCTTTGCTTGCTTGTGGGTCAGTTTTCACACCCTTTCAATAAATTTTAAGTGTGTGCTCCAACAAAACTTGAACTCAAAACCATAACAATCAGGGTCGCACACTACATTAGTAAGTTCATGTGCATGCGGTATTATCAAAATTCGAATTCAAAATTTTGAATTCATTAGACAATACTCAAAACCATTAGACCAGCACATTGTTCATCATTTCCATGTCATTTCCTCCTAATTTTCTCTAAACTAAACACCTTGTTGATTAAGAAATTGTCAGTTTGCAATCAATGTATTTCTATATAAAAATAATACTACTAATCTATTCTACATGAAGTGCACAAATTTTTATATTGTATTGTTCTCTGCTTGCTTGTGGGTCAGTTTTCACACTTTTTTAATAAATTTCAAATGTGTGCTCCAACAAAACTTGAACTCAAAACCATAACAATCGAGCCAATTCTTACTGATAAGTCATCTACTAAACGACTCTTGTGTATCAAAAACACACGATGAGCCAATTATTCAACGAGAATGATCAGGAGAAGGTTTTTTCCTCTAAAGTTGGTGTGTAGCAAGCACGTAATCCTTGGAAATGACAGAAAGAATTGTAGTAAATTTGAGCTTTTTGACTAATTTAATC
>NQLW01000070.1:117744-130998 GCA_002312845.1 Kalanchoe fedtschenkoi
ACCGACAAAACCAAAATTCAATTGGACTCAGGCAGACACTTATGGAAACACACGAAAGGGCGCAGAATTGCACTCAAGTCTTCCTCCAGTTGAACCCAATCTAAATCCCACATCTAACGGAAAACTCCATAGGAAAACTGGGTCAGTTTCAGCCTGCACAATTAATACTAAGGAGTATGAAATTGTTACCAAAAATTTGGAGACGGGGCAATCATGTACGCATGCGCGGATCCCCGGCGAAGTGGGGTTGGGCGACTCACTGTTGATCAAACCCTAGCCACGCCATTGCTTCATGACATTGTTCTGAATTCGTGAGACGCGAAAAGGACCTCGAAAGCGGTCGCGAAGAGACGAAGAGTTTTAGGTTAAAAAAGGAAAGGGTAAAATGGTCATTTATGGGCCAGAGGCTTGGCTCCTCCACTGCTGTCAATTTTGACGTACAGCTTCCATTCTGAACTGGATATTTGCTCATTATAATTTTCCCATTAAGTAGTTTTTAAAGTAAAGTTATTCCACCCAAAATTATCCATTAACAATTTGTAATTGCCATTATAGTATGTAATGATATCAAAATATCAAAATTATGTAAAAAAATACCACTTTTAACTCGCGTTACATGGATTGTATACGAAACTAATTAAATGTGATTAATCTTCTATTTATGAAAACAATTTCTATTATGATACGATGAAGAGTCCATTTTCTTGGAAAGTAGGTAATTGGTGGTAAAAAAGAGAATAACTTGAAAGTGAAGAATTTAATGTTTATTTAACTAATCAGTTTTTTAATGGTTTTAATTTTCAACTGTAATGTGTTGTTCTGTAAAATTAAGAGTTAAATGTTGTATGACAATCTAAATGGTCAGATCACTGGTCAAACCACATCTGATTGCTGAATAATTTACTTTCATTTGGTAATTTATTTTTATAAATATTTTAATATATAATAATTTATTAATGTAAAATTAAATTATAATTATAATTTTACAACATAAAATTAAAATTAAAATTTATAAATCATGTTATAAAAATACTATTTATTTATGAAGTGTGTAATATTCTTATTGAAGAAACTAGCTGTGGTACGCATTGTTGTGATTCTAATTGAAGTACAATTCAGATAGAGTTGATTTCAGAAAGATATGAAAAAATAAAGAGATAATTATAATAATCGTGTAGATATCGCCTCTGAATGATTCAGATATAAAATTAGTAACAAATCATTTAGACTTTCAAAACATTCATTAAGAGAAAATCTAAGTCTTGTACTAATAATAATTTAGGAATATAATGATAAATTTTATTTTAGAAAATCAGTCCAATTTTTTTTTCACCACACTTTTTTTTGAAAATCATGGTAGTTCTGACCACAATTAGGTAAGTGGTGGTAGTTCATGGCTCTTTTGAGTTTTATCCTCTCTTTTTTTAACATAAGTGACCATATATTCGTCATATATTTATCTTCAAAGAAAAGCCCTGTAGAATACTCGAACTATCATCTCTCACCCAATTGTTGTTCAAACTGCACAATGTCTAAATAAGGTGCAAAGAGTTATTTTTTAACACACATCTTAACACTGTCAGTATAAAGTCATCACTATTAACTGCAGTTAACCTAGCATTAAGAAAATAAAAAAACTAAATGTGGGCTCATATACCCTCCATCACCCAACTACCTCCATCCATCTCCTCAAACTAAACCCAGAATTATAGTGCGACTGTCTTCATCTCCAGTCATAATCTTTATCGTTGTCGCCTGGGAGCAATCAATCACACATGTTGAACTAAACAACCACCGAAATCTCATCAGCATATTTCATGCTACCGAACAACCTGCTGGTAGCTACGGAGAGGTGATGCAAGTGATTATGGAGGTATGACTGCTCTAAATGAAAATTGGATTGTATGATAAGTACCCCTCCACTACACACCTTCAGTACAATAAATCACTCTTTTTTACTCATCCACTTAAAGAAGAAGATGATGAACCAAGTCATATGAATGGCTGGCAGTCGTAGATTCTGCATACACATATCAACCCCATCTGAAATGAGAAGCTAGTTTCCTACATAGAAAGCGTCACTAACCTTCTGTATTTCGCTATTGAAGTGAATATGTTTAATGAGAAGTGGTCGAATAACAACAGAAACTTCCTCAAGAAAGTCAGAGTTTCTAGCTCGTCAGTCATGAAGGAAGGCAATGAGCCGTTTCAGCTCTACACGTTTGACAAAAGGAACCTTTTGTCGCATGTCAGGGGCGAGATCAACTTGAAACTCTACATGTCAATCTTGGAGGAGAACGAGCAGGTCTTCATAGGTGGAAACGAGAGTGAAGGCTTTGTTTCTTCCAAAAAGAACAAGAAGATATAGAACCAAAATGTTACATTTAGCGTTAACAAGGAGCAGAATCAGTAGTAGCTGATAAAGGAGGTGAAGCCAAATCAGAAGGGTCAGAAAAATGCTAAGAAGAACGAGCGAGCGGTGACAGCAGTGCGACATGAACCAAATGCAATTCTCAAATGATCAAAAATCAGATGAGTTGAGCATACAATAGGCTGAATAATTTGATCTCATCGATCAGATGTCAACCTGGACACACTAGCTAAAAGGAACCTCCAATATTAAGGTAAGAGTAGATTTCAACAGAAGGAGTGGTGGTTGGTACATCAATGGTTTTATGTGAAGATTTGGTTTTTGGCATGACAACCAGACTAGTGGATCATGGAGTCTAGCACCCTGAAAGATATATGAGAACTCCAAGATGAGTGTGTTTAAATTGACTAAATGCTCTAGATGAGGATGTCATTCTACCAGTACCACTCAAGCCACCAGACAATTTTGTATGTAAATAAAAAAAAATTAAAGAGATTGAGTACGTGTGAAGATGCCTTTTTTTTTTCTTATTTTACAAGGAAGATATCCTAAGAAGAAAGCCTACCTCAAGATTTTAGTTCATATAAACGAGGCAGACAATTCTTCTAATACGACCTAAAGATGGACTGAAGACTTCCCCCAATGTGTTCAATACCTCTTAAGAAGGGATCTTTGTAAAGACTACTCAATTGTGATTTCTGTATCAATAATTAAATAAGTCTTGTAAAAAATGATTAACTAGACATTTATAAAAAGTAAACGGAGCTATGAATTTTTAAGTTCATCACTGTGAGTAGGATTAGAATGATTTTAATTAATTCTTAAGATTATTCGACGGCTATAATTTCAATCGAAGAAAGAAATGGTGGAACATCACTATTACATGCACTAAAATTAGTAATGACACTTAGGAAATTTATCTAGAGCAAATCTGGATATAATTCAGGGAAAGAATTGAGGTGTAGAGGAGAACGTATGTTGAACTTACATATTTATTTTGCCTATGCCTCTTATTCGGTCAAATATGGACTTTCAAAGAATTATAGTCTACTGAGTATAGCATATATTTTTAATTTGCATTTTTATTTAATTATTAGCATTTTTATATATAATAAGGATATTTTTTTACTAAATATATGCATAATTAATACATATTTATTTATTTATTTTCATTTTTATTTATATAAAATATTATTTGAATTTTTAAACGGTGGGTGATGAGTTGTTCATAGAGTCGATTGTTCATTAACGATGTTGAGATGAAATTTCATTTCTGTCTAAAACTACAAACTTTGCACCTTATTTGAAAATCGTTTTAAGGAGTGGTAGTTCTTTATTTATTTTTTATTTTTTTCTCTATATCTATACTATCATTATGATCATACCCGCCGGTTTGTATAGCTCCAAAAAGTCGACTTGATCCTATTTCCTTAGTTTGTCAAGCAATCTGAAGACATGATTTCTATATCTGTATAGTCTATAGACGTTTATGAGTATTTTTAGTCAGAGTTAGTTTGCACAGATATCATATAAATTGAGATTTCGTAGACCTGATTGAGAAAGTTGGCCAGCATCCGGTTGTATTTTTGAAGACACAATTTTTTAGCTTAATACCTTTGGAGTGTAAGTTAGGAGGAATATCCATTTATTTAGTTTTAGATTTCATATATAATTTCATATTATAATTTTTATTTTATAATTCAATTATACTTTTTTATTAAATTTAAAACTAGTTGTTAGATTGTTTAAAAATAAATAACGACCGCGAATAACACTTCAAATCGGTCGAACAAGCGGTTGCAAAATCGGTCATGCCTTTTCCTTTAAGACATGATTTTTTTCACTAATAACTTTTTTTTGATGGTTTTCTATCAAGACTATCCTACCTTTTGGTTTATTTTCAGCCATACCTTATTTTTCTATTTCCGCTGTTACTAACAGTGGATTGTTTTTTACACATTTCCGTCATTAGCAACAAAAAATTTCTAAAACAATTACTTGATCACCACCTGTGGAATATTTCTATGTTAATAGCCAAAATATGTTAAAAAAAAATTTGTTGTTACTAACAGCGGAACTAGAAAAGTAAGACATTGCTGAAAAAATCAAAAGGTAGGATAATTTTGAAATTAAACAATGAAATAAGATATTCTTGAAATAAATTCTTAAGACACATAGTCTCTAGACTTGTGCTACATTAACGACTGGAATATACATGTCGCTAAATGTGATCGTAAAGGCCATGACTGCACTTTACCAACCAAATCTTGTCTCTAGACTCGTTTTCTCTATTTGAGCAATCATCTTTGCGTTACTCTTATATATATAGCGCATTCTGTGAGAACCAATTTGGATATATAAATTGTGAATCATTTATAATCGTTGATCTTTTTCTAATCAATGCATCAGATTTTTTTGATTTATTTAATTAAATATTTGTTAATTAATTATGTTTTAATTTGAATCGATAAAATTAAGTTTTTAAATCGAAATATATTCTCTCCTTATTTTATGCCGCCACTTAACTACAAAATCCCTTAATTTACTCCGATTGCGATCAACTATGCACACACACCCCACTTGCGTTCTTTGACCACATCTCTCCTGGAATTGCAGTGACGATCTTTCGTTCACCAAGGGAGAAGAAAGTTTTTTGTTGCCACCGTCCTCCACAGTCTCCGATGTGCACCACGATTAATGGTGCACGTGATATGAATTTGGGATGGTGCATTGTAATTTACCGATGCACTATTTGATAAAAAAAATTAGGAGGCGGTGCACATATTGATTTGAGATGGTGCACTTTTTTATTTTAGGATGATACATCGTAATTTATTATTTAATTAATCATTATTTCTTATTACATGATGCACTTTTACGAATTTGAAATAGTGCACAAACTGAATTTGCATGGTGCACAAACATCCACTCCAGCGGTTCCCCCCAGCCTTGCTTAAAATTGGCCGATGCTGAATCCTCTGACCCAGGTCAGAAACGTGATGAACCTCTCCGGCAACTTATTAGTTATGTTGTTTAGAAAGTTTAGATCTTTATTATTTTGGACGTAGCCAACATGTGCACCATTCACACAAGATTTGGTGTGCACCATTCACACAAGATTTGATGTGCACCAATGAGTTTAGAAAACCCGTGCACCAGTAATTGTGCACCATTACAGACCTTCTCTAACTATTGAAGGCGAAATGACCGCTCGAGCAGCATTTAGACATGGCAGCTGTGATGAACTTGAGGCAAATTCAATTAGTCGTCTATTGCGTGAGGCTCTCTCAATGCAGATCTGATGTGCTATACAAGTAATAATCAAAATAGATGAAACACCTATTAACATGAATAATCGACACGTGAAGCAAACTAACAACAAAATTAAAGAACTTATAAAAAAAATCTGGAGAAGCCACCGCTGTTGGATTGAGCCGGATTGTGATATTGTTGCTGCTGCTAGATTCTGTTGGATTCTATTGCTTCCTCTGCCGGGTTGAGCCAAATTAACTTTATGGTTGCTTCCATTGAAAATCGACGAGCTTTCGAAGCTCCAAATCTGTTCGCTCCTTCCTCCAACTGAATCGCCACTATGGCTTATTCAAAGTCGGATCAACTTTCGTGCAGATGTTGATGGCGATGAGAATTTTGCAAAGGACGATGCATTTGCTTCTCTAATTAACGAGGCCGGTGAGATTCTTTTCTGATTGAGATATGGAGAAGATTAAGTATGGCAACAGGAAGGTTAGCGTGAAAAATGGAAAGTAATTTTTAAATACGTGGATGTGTATCAATTAAAAGGTTTGTATTTCTAATTGGATAAAATTAAATTTAATTATGATAAATTAAAATTTAATCTCATCCATTAAACTTACAAGATCTAATGGATATCATTCATCCACAATTTACATATTCAAAGTGGTTTTCATTTGATCCACTCCCTATATATATATATGTATGTATATATGAAAATTAATTAAAATCATAATAATTACTCACAAACCATAAAAAATAAGTGATATTAAGTGTTTAGTAAATTGTAAAAGTTATGACTTATCAAATTGTTTTAGCAAACAATGATGCTCATGTGTAATATAGACGTCGTAACGTCTAAAAAAAGTTTTTTTTACTTTTTTTTAATAATTCACAAATCAAACTATCGAAATTCGACCTCATGAGTGAAAATAATGGATTACATTTAGATTAATGAAAATGAGTGGCATTAAAAAGTTTCAATTTAGCGGCCATCACTTATCATGCACCTAGGTAGCCCGAAAATTATTTGTGAATAAATATCGGATAATTTACGAATAGTTTTTGAATACTAAGGCTGTGTTTGATTTGAGGAAAGTTAGAGAGAAAGAAAAATATGAGGGAAAATGAATTCTTTCTAAAATCCATGTTGTTTTCCCCTTGTTTGATTTGGAGTGGAAAATTTTATAAAAAGTATTATAACATTCTTTCAATTAAACAAATTTTCCTTCAAATTTTTCATCTAACTTTTAATTTAATTTTTCATCTCCAATTTTTTCTAAACCAAACAAGGGATTTCATCTCATTTTCCCTCAAATTTTCCTGCTTTCTCTCAAATTTTTCCTACCAAACACGGCCTATAAAAGAAAACCTTAATGTTTTGTTTGGTTTAAGGAAAGTTTCTAGGAAAAATTGACAGAAAGTTATAGAAATTCTTTATTTGGTTCAAATGGAAAATTCCATAGATTAAAAGTTTGATGAAAAAATGTATGGAATATTTTGATTAACAACGATAGGAAATGACATTTTTCTTTAAATTTTTCACGTTAAACAAACTAATCAATACTTAAAATCTAAATTCTTAAATCACACCGGAGATTAATGTGAGCCGATCCTAAAGTTCAACATGTTGTGACTATTTTATTTAAGTTACTTAATGATGTGTTTATCATAAAGTTCAACATGTTGTGATTGTTTTGTTTCTGTTACTTAATGATGTGTTTATTAGAAAAAAAATATTGATCACTCTACAATGTCTCTCTTGATTTATTCACAGAAATAATAATAATAATGTACGTGGTTCGGTGTAGATAATCACGCTGCAATGGATCATTTGAGAAAATGGCATTTCCTCATTCTTCAAAATGAAGTAATTCATCCTCACCCCCATTCTAGGAAATATGGATCATTTTATTTAAAAAAACTGTATAAACAGTGCTTATTACTTCACAGCTCTAAATATAACATTGTCATACAATAAAATGACGCATATAACCTTAAAATATAGTTTAAAATTTACGCTTTACGCAACACTATAGAGTTGCAAGTGATATTGTGATACCATATCATGTGAGAAAAATATAAAAAAAAAACTCAAATTAAAACAAACTCTAAAATAAATCTCATAAAGTTTTGTTGGAGATGCCCTAAGTTGAACAGTTCGAGTGAGAACAGTCATCATTTTAGCTGCAGATACAGCTAGCATTTCAAGCACTGAATCGAAGGTTCTCAGACACTAATACAATACATCGACGATCACCTAATTTTTAGTAGCAAATAAGGAACAGGAAACCAAAACATTTCAACGCAAAGTTACTATCACGAGATCGATCACAACTACTAGGTGTGGTCCATTCCTGCGTAAGAGTTGAGACTGAGCTCGAGGGACGCACGAGAGCCACCACCCACATCGCGATTGAACCAGCTGCCATCAGTCTCGGCTGACGAATTAAGGTGGCAGAAGCCATAGTTGATGTCCTCGCCGTGCATGGGGAATAATGGCAGGGTTTCAATCTCCGCACCCCGACTATGATCCCCATGTTCGTGATGATCCGAAGTTGATGCCAGTAACTCGTGATACGCATCACTGTTTATTGATTTCCGCTGGTTGTAGATTGCATAGGGTGAAGTGTGCGGGTAGGGATGACGAGACAGATGGTGATCTGTCATTCCTCCTTTAGCCCAACCGAAAGATGACCCGCCCGTCGATATAGAACAATCCTGATTATTTGAGAAATAGTTAGTTGCATTACTGTGATTTATTGATGTGTATGTGACCGACGTAATGCATAAGCCGAATATTGGCTTACTTAAAATATTTATTGATGCAGTGAAAAGAAAGTAACAAAAACAATGCATATGCGGTTTGCTTGCAAAATACCAGATGAAGGTACAACCACCTTTATGAAGAGTACTACTACAATATGGATCCGTTTTCATACCTCCAAAATGTTAAAATAGAATGTTCTTTTAAGTCGTATATATGCATGTATAGATTTGGCTATATATATATATATATATATATATATATATATATATATATATATACACAAAGTAATTAAGGCATGTTAGATGTTACAATTAACTGATGATCAATCATTAATTTCCATTAGTGTTTAATCATGTTAATTGAGGGACTAAACTAGTCCAGCTCTCCAAAGTCCAAACCTCTTCTTGTTTCATCATTTTTGCTAGCTAGACCAAGCATACACTTTATCTGCTTCTGGGAATGTTTACACAAACAATCTTTAACTAAACAAATTGGAATGTAGGCAAGGGAAGGACATGCATCTGATGAATGTGTTTTCAGATTAATAAGTACATATAAAATATTAATCAACGGGATATGTTAAGTTGATTGATCATGCATGTGTTTAATTGTCACTGCTTGCAGTCGTCTTTCATATATATATATATATATATATATTGAGATTGAACGACTTACTCTGAAGCTCTTCTCCATTGTTACGGAGGCAGCATATCCGAAACCTGACATCTGATTGTGCCCTGCACAACATCAACAGCGCACCCTTTAAGTAAATAACAGCACATAAAATTATAAAAAAATAAAAAAATCAGGAAACTGTTTACTATTTGCTGTGGATATATGAAGAGATTATTAGGTCACACCAGCTGGGTAGATAAGGTTTTGGTTGTTGTTGATGTCTGAGTATTTGGAGGCAGCAGCAGCAGCAGCTGCTGCAGTGTGAATGTGTGGAGTGGATGAGTCTAGCGAAGAAGGTTTCCAAACAGTAGAAGCTGGAGGGAGAGGTGCGGGAGCAGTATTGTTGGTGGTGGTGCTGGTTGTGTTGAACCTCGTCTTCTGTCTTTCACGAGCCTTTTGGTTCTGAAACCAGTAGAAGACATTTTTGCCCTCGATCTTACCGTACTGTCTCAACCTATCAGAGATCCTCTGAATCTGCTCCACCGTGGGAGACGTCACTCCATTGTTGTAGTAAAGATCTTTGAGTATTCTTATCTGGTCTGTTGTTGGTGTCCACCTCGTGCTGCTTCTTCTGCCGCCGTTGTTATTAACTAGGCTGTGGTTGTTGCTGCTGTTGGTTTGCGCTCTTGTGAAGCTGGTGGCTGCCAACTTGCCACCGCCAAGGTCATCACCCATCATTGTATTATGCTGTTGCTGTTGAGCTTCCATGATGTGGTATAGAGAGTTTGGCAGGAGAGTTGTGGTTGGGTTTCTTAAAAAGAGACAAGCTAGAGAGAAAAATGAGTATTAGGTGAGTGAAGAGGATGTGACGTGGAGGGGATAGAAGAATGTTGAGAGAGCAAGTGCACTTGGGGAAAAGCGAAACTGATGAAGATTGACACTATATACATAAATACAATAAAATTAAATAAAAAGGTGGTAATGATGACGAATAGGGAGGAGGAGAAGTAGTAGTAGAAGATGAAGATTGAAAAGAGACAGAGAGAGATGTCATGAAAGAAAATGAGGAGAATACTTCCTTAATTTTTTTACATATCACTTAATTAAATTTTTTTGTCCACTTTTATTTATCATTTAATAATTTTTAATGCGTATTTAATATTAACAACTATCTTGAAACATCAAACATTAATCACTTCTTTATCATAATCAATAAAAGAATCATTCATCACCAATAATAATCTACCAATGTTATTTTTGCACGAATTTTTTTAAAAAAAACATCAACCACCCACTCATTAAATTTGTTCACCCGCTAGCATTTATTTTACCTTAATTTATTCAATTTAACCTTAAATGACATGTATTAGAAGACGAAGGGAGTATTAAAGAGAGATCTCGAGGAGAAGAACGTAACTCTAGTTAGACAGACACAGGTTATTAAAGGGAAGGGACAAAACAGGGCTTGGAAAGGAGATGCAATCATTGGTTTTACTTGTCACACTCTCAAACACTGTTATAAAAAACGGCCGCCCGTCCGATTAGTCTTTCAGCGTTTTAAAAACGCTGAGTCTAACGCTTAGCGCCTAATTATTTTATATATATTTTATTTTTAAAATAAAATAAAATTTTATAGGTATAATTTTATAATTTATTATTAAATATATTATTAATATATATAACTCCGCCTAATCATCTGATTAATCTTTCCGTCTAACCCCCGCCTAGCCGATTAATCACTATGCCCCAAACCAATCGTTTAGAACCGCCTAACATCTTTTACAACACTGCTCTCAAATTGTCACACTCTCACTTTTCGCCTATATATGTAACTGCCATTATCACGTACGTGTATATAAAAGTGGTGGCATTATATTGAGTTGGATAATATCTGTGTATTAGCATGATATGTAAAAAGTTTACATTATTTATTTGAAGGAACCCATCATTCTAATTAACTTCATTTAAAAATATTTGCGTTGAGTTAACATTATTCATAGAAAAAACCCTATCAATAACAAATAATTATGCACATGAGATAGAGATCAACGATTTGATGACCCAAGACTGAAAGCGTCATGTATTGATGCATGATCATATATACTTACCATCATTACTCAATTCACTACTTTGCCAAATTAAACATCTTATTTATTATTATTAATATTAAGCCATTGCCAATGTTAATACATTTGGCTTTCCTCAGTAACTAAAACATATATTAAAAAGTAGTAACTTGGATCATTAATATCCTTATTGATTTGATTGTCATATATAGCACTTAATTATTGTATGTCCTATCTAAAATAGAAAGACAGATAGCTCATAGACAGAGAATGTGTGCGTGGTGTCCCGGGGAATAATTTGGGTGAGGTGGTTGGGTTGAAGAATATATATGGGCCAGAGTGAATAAATTAATGAAATTAAGAGGGGGGCTGGGGCTGGGTTTATATAAATACGACGATGATGTGTATGATGAAATATGGATAGAATGTCAAAGACATATTGACGAGGGTCGGGAGTGATGAAATTTGTACTATTTTTGAGCCACGCCCCCAAGTTTCGTACCACTTTTTCTAGGCTTTCGAGCCACAGTCTAAATCTCATTACACCACTGTCCGAACTATAATTGTTTTGGATTATTATCAATAAAATAATAATATTAAATAATAAAAAAAAAACCTGCTACGTCATCTTCAGCTATGTGTAGTATTTTACTGTCCTCTCTCTCTTTCTTGGGGCCCACTGTATTAATCTAGTTACATACATATACAACTTGTCTCTGATTGTATGCTACGACATGATGGGGAGTCCTTTTTGACACACAACTTTCTTGAATATCAAGGTATGGGCATGCATATATATGGTGGTCTGACGTGAGCTGCATCCGGTTAATGAATATATTCATATTCACATTCACTCTACATTAGGGTATTTTCCCTTCGACTTAAGTTAATAGATTACATATACCAAAAAAAAGAAAAGAATTGAGCTATCACCTCATAACAATTTAAAAACAAAAAATAATAAATTAACTAATACACCATCACATGGCAATTAGATAAAATGATGTAATAAAAATGTTTTTATACATAACTAGATCATTAGGAACTGAAACAGACCAATTCTCCTAGGTTCTTAGCATACCCAGTTAATTTGACTTCATGAGGACCCGACTCGTGCACTCTTTGATGTGCAGAGGTCATAGTGAGTGATTTAATTTTGTTAAGCCTCCCAGTTTTGGGCCTGCTTTTGAAACAAAGTTTTCAGGCTAGCAATCAATAATTTCATAAATGCGCGCTCATGTTCTCACGCAAGTTTGAGTTAATGGTCATCAACGAGAGACAACTTACATCATTGGAATCATCTTTCGGCGTCTTATAATCTTCTAACTACTTATGAAGAGCTCTTAGAAGACGCTCTTGGATCGGAGGGTTAAGGACATACTCTCTGTTCTCTTGCCTGAGAACAATTCTCAAGTTTATGTACCCATTCAAAAAGTTTGTTTCGCTCAACTTATCCTTTTAAAGCATTAATAAGAGTGTGAAGTTCGATGATGCAACTAACATAATTAAAATCTATAGCAAAATATGTGAAAAATATATTTAGTAACAATTCACATAAATTTATTAACAATTTATTAATTCATATTGTTCTTCAAAAACAACCTTCCTAAGTACAGTAAGGTGAGATTCATATTTCATTAAATCTTGAGTTAGCTTTATCGTTGTTTTCAAGATTTAAACTATATAGGTAAGATACTCATTGCTAATTGAATCATATAAAACTCTTCATTCTTAGGGGAAATTCAATGTCATGGTCCTCAAGTTGTATGCCTTAAGACCAAAGATTGTCTTGACCTCTTATTAAGCAAACCAAGCCACACATATGAGCATCAGTTTCTCAACTTGCCTCACTAATTAAGATAATTGTGAGCACATGACTAAAGCACAGCTTATTCACCTAATGCTCGAGCTTTGACAAGTCATAACTACAGAACATACTTTCAACATCATTTACATTAGATGTCACTTGTACTTCTTCTTTTTCATTTGTATACACAATACTTTTTTATAAAAGCATCGTCTATAGTGGTGCTTTCCAAAACTATGATATTTTGTTCAATTTATGTACATATTATTCTAGTACAGACTTGTTCCATTTCGTCGGTTTCCATGGCTAGGTGGTGCAAGGAGAAGAGGGAGGGTTATTGACATTGTTATGCACACAAAAGAATCAGTAAGAC
>NQLW01000070.1:146684-163561 GCA_002312845.1 Kalanchoe fedtschenkoi
TTTAATAAATGCACATCAATCTTTTCAGTTAAATATATATGAGAATACTATATGTTTATAAATATTTTGCATTTTTATACTGTTGAAGGGTCTTTTTTTTTATTCTCCAACCCTGAAGTGCCAAGACCGGGCTTGCATTTTTATATGTTTAATCGTGTTTATCGCTTTCATATCCACTCCCTCGACAACTCCAGAATCACAAATCTCCCACATCAAACCTCAACAAAATCAGTTAAAATTTAATTGATAATCAAAATTGCACCACAATCAACGACTCGGACACTAGCACCACAATGCACTAACTCTCAATCTTCTCACAATAATGTTTTCACGCTTAAAATCGAATTGACAATGAGTGGTAGATCAATTATATATTAATCGAATACTATGTAAATTAGTCGGATTCACACTCAAAACAAATTGACAATGAGTGGAAGACCAATTATATATTAGTATCATTTTAGAACTTCCACTAGTCAATGTGATAATACTAATGCTCAAAATTGAAGAACTCAATTATTTATTAAAATCACTCGAACTTCCAAGGGACGATATCAACAATTTTGCCTCTAATGTAGCAGTTTGTACGCTGATGTTTGCTCTTGCGTCTAAGGGCTCAATCGGCTCTCAGCTGCCCGAGTGTGGCCCCACTATCCCAGAACCGGGGGCGGATCAAACTGCCCCCAAATTCCGACCAAACGTTCATATTTTAGTGTAAAAATAATATATTTTTAATTTTTGTACCGCCAACCAAATCTTGTGAAAGCCAAATAGGTTGCCTGGTTGGTCGCAGAAGCTCGCGCGACAAATATGGCGAACGCTTTGCAATCGAAATGGCGAGCCAAGAAATTTTTATTTGTTTGTGTGTGTACTGCTAGCTAGTAGCTCCTACCTTCATTTTGACTGGTTTTCTCTACTTAGCAATCATCTTTGCCTTATTCTAGTACATATACTTCCTTCATCCTCTAATGCATGTCGTTTAAGGTTAATTTGAATAAATTAAGGTGAAGTTAATACTAGCGGTTGGACAAATTTAATAAGTAGGTGGTTAATATTTTTTTGAAAAAGTTTGCGCAAATAGTAAAATTGGTAGATTATTATTGGTGATAAATGATTTTTTTATTGATGATGATAAACAAGTGATTAATATTAGATGTTTTAAGATAGTTGTTAATATTACATACACATTGAAAATTGTTAAATGACAAATAAAAGTGGACAAAAAAATTCATTTAAGTGACACGTAAAAGAGGATAGAGGGAGTATGTATCTATGAAAATTAATTAAAATCATAATAATTACTCACAAACCATAAAAAGTAAGTGATGTTAAGTGTTTAGTAAATTGTAAAAATTATGACTTATCAAATTGTTTTAGCAAACAATGACGCCGATGTGTAATATAGACGTCGAATTATTTAACGTCTAAGAAACGGAGTTTTTTTAATAATTTTTAGCAAACAATGATGCTGATGTGTAATTTTTTACTTTTTTTTAATAATCCACACACCAAACTATCGAATATCCACCTCATGATTGAAAATAATGGACTAAATTTAGAGTTATGAAAATGAGTGGCATTGAAAAAGGTTCAATTTAAATCTTGATAACGGTTATGAATAAGGCTTGAATCCAGGACCTTTATGATTGTTAACAGTGGCGGATACATGATTTTTTTTTGGTAAAATTACCTAATCAAAATTTTGATGAAATTGGGCGAAACTAAAAATTTAGTTGAAATTAAGCTTATATATTTATTTTTATATATATAATTTTTTTTATATATAGAAATAAGTAGTTTAAGTGGGATTTGGGAGGCGGCCGACCCCATGGTCAAACAACACTCAATATCACTAGATCAACACTTTAATGGTACCCAGAAACTTATTTGTGAATAAGTATAGAATAATTTGCGAATGGTTATCGAATACCAAATAATATATATACAAGAAAACCTTAACTGGGCCGGTCATTTCGCAGGCTATTTGCGTGCACTTTGGGTATTTTTAGACAACTTTTGTAGTCCTTTCGAACTTTTTCACACGTTTTTTGGATGTGAATTTTTCGGACACGTGAAAAACGCGGGAAAAAATTTCTGGCGTTTGCGGGTATTACACGTCTACTAGTTGTGGGGTGGGCCATTTGGGGACGAAGGATGGGATACGTGTTTTTAGGCGTTTGGCGGAGAATTCTCCGGTGGCTGCATGCTAGTGTGACCGAATTTGCGGGGTTGAGTGTGATTGGGGAAAGTAAAAGCTGCACCAAAATTGATATTTGGCAAAAATGGATTTGCTAAGACATGTTATAAGGCCACGTGATGAAGTTGTTGATAAGGCCGCGTAGCAGCTCTGACCCAAATTGTCGGGTACACTGTGAGCATATATGTAGTTCGATAATATTTATTTCTCTCTTAAATAAACAGTAAAAAATAAATCAAAAATTTAAAAAATTAGAAAAAATCAGAAAAAGTAAAATATATATTATATTGATTTATAAAAATTCAAATAAAATTTATTAAATAAATTTAATATCTTATATTAATGTTCATTTAATTTTAACTATGTTTATTAGATGATTAATTCATCATATGAGCCGATATGTTCATGAGATATTATGTTCATAAGATTTGATAATATATTCATGAGATGAATAAACTATTTTAATAAATATAAAAATATAAATTTGTGAAATAATTATTTTTATTTTTTATTTGGACTTTTCTTTTAAAATAATTTTTTAATTTTTTTCTGATTTTTTCATTTTTATTTAAAAAATAAGAGGGTGTATTAATGAAACGTCATAAAATGACGTCGTTTTAAAAGAAAAACACTCATCTAGATGAGTGTTCTCGGTCCAACCATAAGTGATTGCTCCATGTGAAAAACACGTGGTTGATAAAGTCATGTGTTGGCAACATTTACGCTTTATATTTGTTCCCCGTAAGTGAAGATAAATATTTAAGATTCGATCTTCACATTTAATTTTTTTGTGGTTGTTGTGGTTGATAACATGGCCTTATAAATCTCTTTTAGAATTCTAGTGATGGAGCTTCCATATGCGTTAATGAATATTATATTACAACACCATGCCAACATTAGATTACTTTAAAAAGGTTAAATATAAATCCGGATATTTTTTTAACATTAAACTTTATCTATCACTCATATTTTGAATAATCCTTTTCCCTTTGTGATAAATTTTCTATTGTCTTCGATCTAATGCAACGTAAAAATAATGCAAAATTTTATGTTACATTAAGTCAGACAGAATGTCAAAATCTAGCAAAGACAATGACTTTCGAGAGAGAAAACAATTGGATGCAGGCAATGCCAAGCAAATGCAACACAACTTTATGCAATGAAATTTTTTTAATAACCATTAAATGCAGCGGTGAATTAGATAACATAATAAATTGCATTGTCTTTTGCATTACATAACATCAAAGGCACACATGTGTGTTTGCATTACAAATGATTGCATCGCATCAGATCAAAGGTAATAGAAAACTACTAGTGTTGCCTGTACCTGAATATGTATTAAAACTTTATTAGAAATAAACTGAAATATTAAAAACAAAATCACATTTATATTATTTAAATCAAATATCATATCTAAAAAAATGTGACTAAATCAGTAGTGACTGCAGTATTTTCTTACATTATCTCATATATTCAATCTAAAATGTCTTAATATGTATATATATCTTCGGCTACGGAACATTCCTCGTCTCATACTTTATTAAGTTTGGTTACATTAAAATATAAATTAATATATGTGCATGTCTGATAAAAGACATTAAGGCAAAGACTTCAACCATTATACATGAAAAGAAGCATGAAAATTGAACAAAGTAAGAAAAACTGCGGGAACAAACTGAGAGTGCACATGAAAGCAAAAATCTGTGTTGAATCTGTGCCAATATTGAATCTGTGACGAATCTCATCAAATAGTGAATGAAGCTGCGGTTGACCATCACTTTTAATGGCTGTGAAATGTTTAAATACAATTAACTATTTCTAATCCTATTCAATTGATGATTATTGTTTAATTTTTAGGATGAACTATCATTCCTATCTAATTATGATTTGTACTATTGTGTTTTCTAAATAAGATGTATAACCGTTAGTCATGGAATGTTCACTCAGTTAAAGTCCCGACACAGTCTAAAAGTTGAACGATGGACTTATGTCTGATATTTCTTTTCTTAATAAATTAATTCCACCAATATCTGAACATTTGATAGTCGTAAACACTTGTAAAGATTAATAGTACGAAGTATAACGAAAAAACTAAGAGATACATTCAGCATAGACTAAAATCGATATGTTGATTACTGTTTGAAACGATCATAGCCATTTAATTGAGTCATTTTTGGGTGGATCATATCTACTACATGGACAATTGAAATCACTAATTATAAGCTGCAACTTGTAACATTGAAAAGTCAAAATGACATGCGACACTTAATGATTGATTGTAAAAGAAGTTTGACTTTTTAACATGTCACTTATGATGGATATGGTAGACTCAATAATGACTTTATTGACTCAGGATGAGGATGAGATTGAGAACCTAAGTATGAGTCACCTGCGGTAGCAACTCAACCAACCGAATGAATGTCCACGGAGTTGGTTCAATTTAGAATAAATAAGATGTTTGAGTGGCTTAAGCATCTAAATATATATGTATTTATATACATTTAACATTCATGTACGTTTATTGTTGTTTCCCATGGACTGAGAGATTATTTTTAAAATAAAATAAAATAAAATAATTATAATATTTATTACATGGATGAGGCGTACACTTCTTCCATGTTATAGTTCCGACAGACACTCTGTCTGCGGATCAGATTTCACACTCCTCTAGTAAAATCCGCCACGCATGCTCCCAATAAAAATCAAACTCAAAACCTCCTGATGGACTGAGAGATGTTGTGAGTGCAAATTAAATAAGAGTCAAAGACTCTGAATGGGGGATAAAATCATAATTGACGAGATGTGAACAATATATCTTATGAGAGGTCCAGTTGGTGCATGCTGCTGAGATCGCGGATAAAGAGGAAAGTTCCTCTTCACAAATATCCATGATACAAGATCAGAATACATGAACATAAAGTGTCAACTCTGTAGATTGCTTCAATAGTTTGTGTTTTACTGTTATCAGCAATACTCCTCCACACTACGTGACTCAGATTTAAAGTGAAATATTTCATCTGTTTAATTCGAGGATGAGCTGAATAACTAAGATGAAGTTTAAAACCGAAAGATACCTTTGTCGACAATACGATATTAAATTTTTGCAAAATAATTATCAACAAAATTTTGAGAGATTTTTATAAATATTTCACTGTCTAAATGTGGATTATGTTTTAAGTGACAATCATATAAATATGATTATTATTATCTTTTAAGAAGTGATGCCTTTATTCTTAAATTCATCGGTGATGATTGGATTATAAACATCTAATAATAATTGTACTTGAAGTATATTAAAGGCTTTCATGAGGGAAAGCTAACTAATGGGAAAGAGTGAAGGAAATTTATAAGGATTCAAAAATTATCATCGGGAAAGTAGATAAATTGAAAAAGTGTGGACGAAGTTTTGAAGTTTTATGCTTTTTAAGAGAGGCGCCCATCGAAAATAAAGAAGATGGGAGATGATTGCGCTACCCACTCTGTGTCTCTTCGAAAGCACCTTGTCCATCCTCTAATATAAATGATAGAAATTCCACATCGACAGCAAGAACAACATCTCCGCAAACTTTTCACTCTCCCTATTCAACTCTCTTCCACATAACACATTTTGTTGGTTGTTACGTCCGAGAAAATCTATATGAAGAAGGTTAATTTCAAGAAGACTGATTTGCTTGTTCGAGTTAAAATCAGTTGAAATCGTCTTATTCTGAAAAGATCTAAGCAATGACCCGAGTGCACTTTTATATGGCTTATTTCCTTAAGACAAATCTCGATCATGTTCATCAGTTATGTATGACAAGTATAATTCAATTATCCTATACCTTGTACTTTCCAACAGTTTTATCGGAATAGCTGACGACGTGTGACGAGCGAAAATAATGTACGATCATCTAAATTGATGGCCTTACCACTTAAAAGTATTTCAAACGGTTCACGGCAATTGAGTGGTGGTTGTTGTTCATCCCTCGTTGAGTTTTTTCTCCTCTCAATTTTATTTATATTAATTAATTAATTCACGTTGAAAATTGCCAAGAAGACCCGTGCTATGAAGACACGCACGCAGATCCCGATGCACAGCAGGAATACTGAACGCATCTGCTTCATGTAATGCAACTCAACTATTTATATTCTCGCTCTGTTTTTTTTATTTATCACTTAAAATATTGTATATTAATTTTTGAACACAAATAATTTAAAATATAAAAATTAAAAATTATAGTAAAAATATATTATAACATATTGAATACCATCGTCATAATATTTAGTATAAAAATTCACATACAAAACCAAAAGAAGAGTAATATATATCGACGCAGCCAAATCACATCTCCACTCGACAGCTCCATGAATCGCCAGCAACTGAGTCCCTCCGACCTCGCCCTCACTGTACAAGACGACGACATAACGGCAGCTCCCGTCGTTGACGCCAAGGTCAACCCCGTCGCCCCCCCCTGCATGTTTTTCGGTCAATTGTTGATCCAAATTCGCATTCTTGTTGTTGTTGTGATCGGATTTTGGCTGAATGTGTATTCATGTGTGTTTTTCGAGTTCTGGGTCAGGCGAGGAGCCGATGGGGGACTCTGTTGCTCGCGTACAAGACTTTGGGGGTGGTGTTTGGAGGACTCGTCACTTCTCCTCTCTATGTCTATCCATCTATGCATTTGAAATCGCCTACTGCAGATGACTACTTAGGGATTTACAGCATTATGTTCTGGACGCTCTCTTTAATCGGAGTCGTCAAGTACTCCGGCGTCGCTCTTAAAGCAGATGACCAGGGTGAAGGTATGCCGATTTCAAGCTCAAACACTGGTGTGTATGATCTGCGGCACAGCTGATTGTTTGTTCGATTTATTTTCAGGTGGCACATTCGCTTTATACTCTCTATTGTGCAGACATGTGGACATTGGATTGCTTTCTAGGCGTGCGGACAAGCATGGTAGCATCCCTCATCCTCTTCCGCAGGAGGGGCTGGAGAAACCAAGTAGGCTCGGCAAGTTTTTTGAGAGGAGTATAGTTGCTAGAAGGGTCTTGCTCTTCATTGCTATGCTGGGCATGTGTATGTTGATTGGGGATGGTATTCTGACTCCGGCAATCTCAGGTTTGTGGATATGTGGATTTAAATAGCTTCTGCTCCTGGGTTTTCCATCTCATCATTCAATGATAGGATTTCATAACCTTTGCAGTTCTATCGGCAATGGATGGGGTCAGAGCACCTTTTCCTTCTGTCAGCAACAGTAAGCGTTCGCCTTTTCCTTGTTATAACTTATCTAGGAAAACCATTATGTATCAATTATTGTATTGAATAGTGGCTGAAGAATTCACCTCATAGATTAGCACATGATAAATTGGTGTTTCAATATTTTGTTTCCTCTGCAAAAACTCTTGAACAAATATTAAGCAGATGGTCAATGTAACTTATGTCATAGCAGCTGTTTGGTTGGCTAGCTAGAAGCATAAGCTATTTATTACTGTATAGTCACTAGCTATGGTGAAAGAACCTGGTGATGAGCAGTTGGATTTGACCTAATGTGGATTATGATATACAATTATTGAATATCTTATTTCTTTGATGAAGTAAATTGGGTTTCTTTTCTTTCATATTTTTTTCAGCACCCTTTAATAAGTGGTATCTGGATACTGATTAGCTTTGATTGATGAATTTTTTGTATTGTTATGCGCTGCAGCCCTGGTGGAAACTTTGTCTGCCGTAATTCTTATTGTTTTATTCCTACTCCAAAAGTTCGGAACCTCAAAAGTGAGCTTCCTTTTCTCCCCTATCATGGGTACGTGGACATTGGTCACTCCACTCGTCGGCATATATAGCATTGTAAAGAATTATCCAAGTATTTTTAAGGCAATATCGCCACATTACATTGTGCACTTCTTCTTAAGAAATGGAAAAGAAGGTTGGTTGTTACTTGGAGGGACCATTCTTTGCATCACAGGTGAACTTTTTTTATCACTTTCTTAAAAAGAAATTTAGCAAGCTTCTCATTTGTGTTGGAGAGTGCTCAAAGCCATTTTTCGTCTCCTATATTCATTTGGGGATTCTTTGAACCACTAATTTTGGATAGGGTACATCCAGCAACCAAAGGAGGATTATTTCACTTTTTACTAGTTTATGCCTTGTCGAGTTCAATGCTTATTTTATACCATGACCGTTAATTTGTGCTCAGGTTCGGAAGCTATGTTCGCTGATCTTGGCCATTTTGACCGACCGTCCATTCAGGCATGATTATTGACACACCTCATCAGCTAGGTTTATAATCATCCCCATGGTGTCTTATGTTCTGACATGTTCTTTTTGCAGATCGCTTTTCTTTTTGCTATCTACCCATCACTTGTATTGACCTATGCCGGCCAAACTGCTTACCTGATCAAGAACCCGAACGATCATGATGATGGATTCTACAAGTTCATACCCACAAAGATATACTGGCCTATATTTATCATAGCCACATTGGCAGCAATAGTTGCCAGCCAGTCACTAATATCTGCGACCTTTTCGGTGATCAAGCAGTCTGTTGTGTTGGATTACTTTCCACGAGTAAAGGTGGTTCACACATCCTCAAACCAAGAAGGGGAAGTTTACTCTCCTGAAGTAAACTACATTCTGATGATCCTTTGTGTTGCTGTTATACTTATATTTGGCGATGGGAAGGACATTGGAAATGCTTTTGGTATGATGAAAGAACACACTCTTCCTCCTGTTAATCTGCATTTTATAAGTTCGTTTCTTGGTGTACACGAAAACATGCCTAAGTAGATACGTTGAAGATTTTATTATGCCTAGCTTTGGGTTAACAGTTCCCTGGGTGCATCTTCACGGTTTGTCCAGCCAATTTTTGTTAAGTAGGCTAAGCAACGTGTCTATATGTGCAGGTGTTGTTGTAAGCCTGGTCATGCTTATCACCACCATCTTGTTGACCTTGGTGATGATAATTATTTGGAGAACTCCACCCCTTCTCGTTGGTCTCTACTTCCTTGTATTTTTCTCAATGGAAGGTATTTATGTGAGTGCGGTTTTCACAAAGTTGGCGGAGGGTGGATGGATCCCGTTTGCCATATCTTTCATTCTCGCTTTCATAATGTTTGGCTGGTACCATGGGAGGCAGAAAAAGCTTCAGTATGAGCTCACCCATAAGATCGATCTTGATAGGTTGCAAACTCTTTTACTGGAGCCAGGTGTCCAAAGAGTTCCAGGATTATGCTTCTTCTATACAAACATCCAGGATGGTTTGACCCCAATTTTGGGCCATTACATCAAAAATATGAAGTCCCTTCATAGCGTCACTGTATTTACAACACTGCGATATTTGCTGGTCCCAAAGGTGTCATCTCAGGAAAGGATTGTCGTTCGCAAAATGGGTATTGAGGGGGTTTATGGCTGCGTCATTCACTATGGGTATGCAGATTCTCAGAACCTGGAGGGAGATAATCTGGTATCTCAAGTTATGGAAAGTTTAAAAGCACTTATAGAGAAATCATCTGATGGTTCACCGACTGATCATTCAGGAATCGAAGAGCAAATTTCACATCTGGAATCATCAAAGCAAGCTGGGGTTGTTCACGTAAGAGGGAAGACAAGGTTTTACGTGGGCAAGAACTGTGGCTGGTTTGACAGATTCATGCTTGCATTTTATGAAGTTATGCATAGTAACTGTAGGCCTGCACTCCCTGCCTTGGGTGTTCCATTGACCCAGCGGATTGAGGTTGGAATGCTCTATGAGGCTTGAGTGAGTGTGACTTCCGATTTTATCAGTGTAGGCAACAATATAGTACAAATATTGAGTTTGTGTTTTACGATACAATCTTCGATTTATAATAGGGGTGTTTTTCATTTGGCTCCTCATATACAACTATATTATTTAATTACTTTTAATTTATTTTGACTATTTTCACATTTGCTTCAATTTTAATTACATTTGACCCACCAATTTTCAAAAACTATTATTAGCACACTTCATGTGGATACCATAAAAATATAATTGAACAACATAAATCGATAAACACTTCTGGTGGAATTCAATGCATATCACAAAAAGACGACTCACAAATCACAAAAAGGAACAAGTTTGAAGATGCCACTAAAATGTATTTGACACACAATTACAATTTGAGTGTTCATAAATGTTATGGTGGGAATTTTGATGATCTCAAGATGTCCTACTCAGTGGAGGACGATGTTTGTATGAATATTGTGGTACTGTCTCCTCTTCTTGTGTATATGATAGGACCTGCAGACTGTGGTGAATTGGTTGTACGATATAACGCCGTCTGAATTTGTATAAAAACATTGTCTTTCTTTAGTGGATATGATTGTGTCAAAGCTTGCAAATGTGCACAATAATTAGATAAAAAACGACTATATATGAGAGAAGAGAACTTGAGAACATAAGCAACATGTGATCCTAGATGTTATATGTCTGGTGAACATAAGCATCATGTGATCCATGAGTGTATGAGACTACAGAGCAAGCATGAACACAAGATCAAAATAACGATATGTTGCTTGAATCTCTTATCTAACTTCTATAATGTATCATCTTGTATCTGAACCCTAATTTTTAAAAATTATTGTTAATAGTCACAGTTATTCTATTCAAGGGAAAATGTTCTATAAAGGCCTCTGAACTATTCGAACTATTATAATTTTTAAATAAAGTGCAAACTGTTAATTTTTATATGATATTCTTCGTATTGTTAAACCACAGTATGTTAACTATTCAAAGTTGTCGGTAAGAAACCAAAAAAAAGGCTGGCTGCTCCACTTTCGATGCCAATGTTGAATTTGTGATAAGCACTATCAATCTCACTCAATCTCAATCTCCTCAATTCACTAATAGGGTTGTCGCTCGCACAATCAATCTCCTTCTGCAGCTGCATCGGCTCATATGTCGCATTAGTATAACCTTATTAGCATCTCCATTTGTTGATATATCAAATGGCATCAACTCCACTATCAACTAACCAGCGGCGGTTCCACTGGATGGTCAGCAGGATAGCTGTCCACCCAGGTTCCGATCAAATGTTCCTATTTTAGTGTAAAAATAATATATTTTTAATTTTTATACCCCAAATTAAGTCTAAAAATATGATATATCTTAATTTTGTACCCCTGTCAGCTTAAAATAAAATTTATACCCTCAATTAAGCTTAAAAATATTAACCGTCTCCAGCCCAGGTTTGATCTTGGGCGTGGGCTATGTCGGTGACGGTCCAGGATCCAAGAGGTTTTGGAGCCAAATAAAAATCAATTTTATTAGTGACAATGAAAATAATTCGATCCTCATAAAAGAGTCTTTCATTTTTTATCTCAGCCTGTTAAGTTATTTGTGTGAAAGTTAGAGTAAATTAAGAATATATATATAAACACACATAGCCACAGCCCCCGGTGGCTCCGCCTTCGGAAGGGAGGAAGAAGAGAGCAGAATCATTGGGATGGCACACTGAGTTTACGATCATGCGGAAGAAGCATATGGTGATAGAAGGGGTTGAAGATTCTTCCATCCTAAAGTTCACAAGGACAAGTTTAAACTGAAATTAGTTAATAATAGATCGGTAACCTGTGCACCACTCGATCAAGAGAAAAGCTCAACCGTATGATATGGAGAGTTAATTTTATGTAAACTTTTTCAGCAAGAGTTTCATGCAGGAGCGACCTCAGCAACGTGTTGATTCTATTGATAACGATGCATGTGATTAAATCCACTTTACCATTCAACATACAACTTGATTGACTTGGCTGACCGTAGGGAAAATGGACAGGAAAAACCCAAGCGTCTTGGAAGGGATATTCTTGATGATGCAAGGGATGCCAGAGAAAAGGCATCTCAAACAAAATTACAGAGCCAAGAGCAAGTCACAGTCCGTCATCTGTACTAAAATGTACAGTGAGAAAGAGCAAAGAACGGTGTTTATTGGGTTTAACAGTGACAAAGATTTCATACAAAATTAACGGTTTACATCTTATTAAAAAAATCGTATTAGTATGACCGTAATTGGTTAAGGAGTATTTCATTTACAATGTTTTCCTTCTACGTTCATGAATTATGGTTTGTCCAGACATAATCATCGTATCAAATGGTACTTCCCAATTATAACTAAGTCTTCGTGTATTCAGAAAACATTTTGAAATTTGTTTGATAAGAAAAAAATGTATGTTGGTTCGGATCCAAAACATCTTGCCACCGATGTTGCAGTTTGTACGCTGATGTTTGCTTTTGGGTCTAAGGGCTCAGTTGGCTCTCAGCTGCCCGAGTGTGGCCCCACTATCCCAGAACCCTCTCGTCTCCTTCTCTGTCCCTACAACAGCTGGGCAGTTTGGTATATGGCTACTCTGAAAGAGATACTCACGCGCCGCCCGGTCTCGGCAACGATCCGTCTCACCGTCCCCGCGGGCCCCAGTCGGCCCGGCGCTCGGTCAGCACAGGCTAAACCTCATGGCCTTCTGCAAGGACTTTAACGCTCGGACGCAGAAGCACAAGCCGGACACGCCGATGTCGGTCACGATCACTGCCTTAAAGAAGGCGGCCGGGATCGAGGGCGGGAGCGGCCGGCCTAGCCACGTCGTTGCGTCGTCGGTGACGCTGAAGCATGTTTTTGACATCGCCAAAGTAAAGCAGTCTGATCCTTTTTGCCAGTACATGCCGTTGGAGTATTTGCAAGTCGATTATTGGAACGATAGCTATCTGAACCGGATCGGAGGTCGAACCAGTCAGGATTTCAGTTCTCAATTTTTCAGTTGAACCGACAGTTCGATTTAACCGTCGATCCATTTAAATGTAATTATTAATAACTATCAAATTTAGTCTGTTAGTTATTTTATAAATAATAAAATATCTTAATGGTCTATTGGGTAAAGGTTTGGTAGGGAGTCTCAAAGGACTGGGTTCGAATCCTAGCTTAAACATTTTAATAAAATAAATTTTTGACTATTAGTGATATGTAATTAAACCTTAATTAAGCCATCAATTACATTAAACCGGTTTATTGATTTTATAAAAAACGGCCGGTTTTCTCCGGTTCAATTTGCATCCCGATATTAATTTCATATCGGACCGATGTTAGGTCCGGTTCCCAATCCAACCGGTCGAACCGGCCGGTCGGGTTCGGTTTCTGATAACTATGATTGGAACTGCTAATAGTATGGGGATTAAGGTCGTCAAGGAGTTAGAATGAATTTGACTATTGGTTGGTTTTGTTGAGTAATCACTTGGCAAAATTTCCCACATCGACTAGTAAGTAGAAGAGGAGGCGACTTATATTAGATCGTTGAACCATTACTTACAAATCTGGATTTTTGAGTCATAATGGAGATATAATCCAATATGAACCGACCCGAAAATTCAACATGATTAGCTTATGGATTAGTTTGTCAAGGGATGTATCCACTGAAACACTGATCTGGAAAGTTGAGGTTTTTGTGTAAGAATCATGAGACGGATGTTGTATCCATGGTTACTGTATTGATTTGGTTGGATTTCTGAGATCGTAGGTTTGTTCAAATGTTTGGTTGAGCTCAAGTAAGGTTAAAATCATAGGTTCAGTTGAAATTGTAATGCTTGATCAATGGATCTTGGAATCTGGCAAGCTGTGGGTCTACTGGGGCATTGTTCTTGCAATCCAGATCCCCATCCATGATTTGATGCTGTTGTATTCGTTTTATGCTATGTCATGTTGCATTAGGCATCAGACCAATTGTGTGGGCTTTGTTTCAAATGTCTGAAAGTGGCATGTTATACTCGATGGTCGGTCGCCATGGTTTGAGGAATGTCCTAAACATACTGTCATTCCCAGCCCTTTTTGTGGATTTTTTTTTTTTTAAAAAAAAAGGTTCCCACTTTCCTTTTGATGGTCAAGGACCGCACACCCCCTCCACTTTAATAGATCTTGGGATTGTTAGATAATACCCAATACCATTAGACCAACATTTTGTGGATGATGGAGAAGTATGATGTAGCATCTATACTAGTTGTTTGCCTGGTAGTAATGGTGAAAAACTAGTAACAAATGCCGGTTGAAATTTTGTCAAGTAAGCTTTTACATCCTGCAAATTTCTCTCTGTTGACCTATAGGTTGCTATATGTGTAGATGATAACCTAAATGTTGCTGTGATATGGAGGCAGTGGGGTCTTCCGTTTCTTGATGTGTAAGAAAAGGGTTCTCTACTAGCAGACTCCTTTCTAATTTAAAGTTAAAAGTGTTGGCTACTGGCACATTCTTGCTCTTACAACTGGAGCAAGCCACATGTTACATTGCCCCTCTTGTTAGGTGAGCCAGGCCTGTTTCCACATAGAAAGGATTTGGCTTGGTTGTGAAGAAGCGTCCTCATCCCATCCAAGGCCATAACTTTCCTGTGTTGCCCACATGCACAAAAGCTTGCTGTCGCCAGGAAAAGCTGTTGCTACGCATACATCACAACACAGTGTGTATACGGATAAGCAGTTGAAGTCTGCCACAGGACAGGGGCAAGCTGCATCACAAACGTCCAATCAGTAAGTATCACACTTGACCTCTCAACCATATATATGGCAGCATTTATACTGCCAGTTTTGCCAACGTCTTTGCCGTGCAAAGGGAGGAGTCTCACTCAATCTCGGACTTCACTGTTGTGGTGACGTGTAACTCGTGGCGTCTGCAAGCCAACTAGAGCAGCTAGAGATATCTGAAGTTTCCATCTTGGTGAGGGCAGGGGACACAGTGAAAGCCGACTCATTTTTGAGTAAATGAAAAACATTTTTCTGGTTTTTCAGACTGAGATGACTTTTAGGCTTTGTTTCTGAATTTTGAGAGTAGAGGAGAGGAGAGGAGAGGAAATGAGAGGAGAGGAGAGGAAAAGAAAAGAGAGGAAAGGAAAGGAAAGAAAAGGAAATGTGAAAAAAAATGATGTTCCTGAGTTTATGGAGGATTTGGAGAGGATGGAAAAAAAATATAATATAATTATTAAATTGTTCTTATGTTGAAAAAAATTAAGAGATAAATAAGGGTAAAATCGCCATTTTCCCATTTTATTTCTCTTCCCCTCCCTCCCCTCCAATTTGGGAGGAAAGGAAGTGAGGGTTCTTATCCTTCCCTAACCCTCCAAACCCCTCCTTAAAAAAATTCAGAAACACTCTTTTTCCTTCTCTCTCATTCTCTTTCTCTTCTAAAATCAACTCAAGAACAATACCTTAAAACGGAAACTAAAAGATGAGAGCAGAGAGCCTCAAATGCACTAGTGACTATGGAGGTGGCTCCAAAAAATTTGGACATGTGAATGAAAGCCAATAATATCATCATCAGTGAATGAAAAATCCTTCACCAAATAGGGCTGCCAAATGAGTTTTCATATTAATTACTGAAACAATTAAACAATATTCATCAACATTTGTGTACTAAGCATTGGAAAATTAGAAGAAAAAAATTTGAAAAAACTTCGATTGAATGATTTGTATTGATAAAAATGGTAAGAGTTATTGTAGTAGTACATTATAAAGATAATTATTGACTCATAAGAATTCAACGATTTCAAAGCGTGAGGGTATGGTTCCTAAATGAAATATGAAGGCCTAGAGACGTGTGACCAAGTTGTTCTTCAATCATATTCATATTAGTACAGCATATTTATTGTTGTATATAAAATGAATTCCTTTTGAAAAATACTCCCTCATGTCTTTTAATACATGTCGTTTAAGATTAATTTGAGTAGATTAAAGTGAAGTAAATGATAACAGTTGAACAATTTAATGGGTGAGTGGTTGATATTTTTTAAAAAAATTCATGCAAAAAGTAAAATTAGTAGATTATTACTGGTGATGAATTATTTTTTTATTGATTATGATGAAAAAGTAATTAATGTTTGATGTTTTAAAGTAGTTGTTGATATTAAATACGCATTGAAAATTGTTAAGTGACAAGTAAAATTGGATAAAAAAATTTGATTAATTGATATGTAAAAGATGACAGAGGGAGTAATAATTAGCAAAGTATGAGTAAAAATTTAAATTTTTAATGCGACATATAATGAACTGAACATAAAATTTGTAAAAAAAAAGTAATAAATTTAAAATTACTAAGGCTGTGTTTGGATCCGTAAAAATTAGAGGAAAAAAAATTTTATTGAAAAATTAGATGAAATTCTTTATTCAGTTGAGTAGGAGTTAAGGTGAAAAAATAGACGGAAAACAGGAAGAAAAATTTGTTAAAATTAAAATATATTTTATCATTTTCGGTGAAAATTTCAATTTCTAACCGAACAACAAAATTATAAAGAATTTCATAAAGAATTCATTTTTTTTTTCACAATTTCTTTTTCCTTAAATTTTCTCCGAACCAAACACAACCTACCGTAGGCCACATACCAAATCAAAATGAAATTAAAAAAAAAGAAAGATGTCGACAGTGGACAGCCCTCTCCCTCTTTCTTACCATTTCCAAATCTAATCCAATCCAACGCAATAAAACATCAAACCTAAAAACCAAACCAACCTCAATCATTCCCCAATCTGTTCTGTTCATTTTCATCAATCCGATCCGAGGGGCCATGTCGGGCTCCTCCTCATCCGGCTCCGACCACGAAGACGAGTGCGTCGACTCCTACCGCAAGGGAGGCTACCACGCCGTCCGGATCGGCGATCACTTCAACGCCGGCCGCTACGTCGCTCAGCGCAAGCTCGGCTGGGGTCAGTTCTCCACCGTC
>NQLW01000070.1:166753-186404 GCA_002312845.1 Kalanchoe fedtschenkoi
CTACCAAACTTGGGCTTAATTCATTACATTGCACCTAAAGTGGCTGTCGTCCAATCCCATCAAGAAACCACCAAAAAATATGCAAAATTGTCTCGGTCAAACCTTTAGGAGTTCTAGTAGTTGAGTTGAGACTGACCTAGTCCACAAATCAATGTATGTATTGGATTGCACATGGAATGGAATGCTACCATGATTATATAAAGTTTGATTCACAGTTTCCCACTGTAAAATCCTTAGTCCTTTAAAATGATAAAAGAAGGATATACGAAATAGAAGAAGAAAAAAAAAAGAGGTCTCTGGTTGTCAGCCCAACATGCTGTATTCATCTGTCTGATGGTATGGATGATAGCCTCCTTCAGTTTCCAGTCTTCCAGACAGCTGATCAATCCCTGCAACCAAACATTTACAAACATTATCAGCAGCATCTGTACAATGTTTTCTACATATCCTATAACTACAATCCCACATGTCCACCCAACCTTGGAACTTATGGAAGATATTGACATCAGTACGTTTCTGTTTAAAATTCTTAGGTATTAATATAAACTATAAACAAAGTAAACTGACAATTCTTCCCTAATGTTGTAATTGGCAAAGAGATGGAAAGATCAACGTACTTCTGTTTGATAGGATGCTGTCATAGAAAGACATGTCACCCAAAGTGGTTGGTGGTTTTAATTCATCCTCTGATGAAAACATAGCCTCAGCTTTACTTGAGAGGGGATCAAAGGAATGAAGATCAGAGCTCATTCCCGAACTCCGACAGCGACTATCATCATTCAGGGAACATGGAATTGGACGAGACTGGAATATTTCCCCCTTGGTTTCCTTCTCCTTGGATGAATCAAGTTCTTGATTGCCATCTGTCTCACTGTTACTAGTAGCTGGAACAGTTTGTTTGCGCTTTGCTCTGGCACGCCGGTTTTGGAACCAGTTATATACATTGGTTTCAGAAACTTGACCATGCTTGCTTAACTCAGAGGTTATGTCCTTGATTTTCTGCTTGCTAGGTGTCCCATTGCCTTTATCAAAAATATTCTCAAGAATTTGCAGCTGTACAGGCGTTGGAGCCCATCTTTGTCTCGCAGAGATTTTGTGGCTAGAGGATATCATCAGCGGATCACAGTAACTATTTCCGATTCCAACACCTACAAGGACAGTAAGAAAAACTCGAGTGATTGCACCATTCATTAGACTTTGATGGGTGACCTCTTAGCTTAGTGCGATGCCACTATCCTAGGACAACATGCGAGATTTGAAGTGCCAGCTTCTTCCACAAATAAAAAAAGATTGAACCCATATGCCAGTTTTTAACTAATTTCATTTAGGGTGTGTTTGGTTTAGGGAAAATTTAGTGGAAAGGAAAATGTGGAGGAAAATTGGTAAAATCCTATGTTTGGTTTAGATGGAAAATATGAGGGAAAGAAAATAATGTGGAAAGTTAGAAGGAAAATTAAGGTAAATTAAAAGGTGTTTTGAAACTTTTCTTCAAATTTTCCATTCTAAACCAAACAAAAGAAAATAAGATGGAATCCATGATAGATTTCACTTTCCATCAAATTTTCCTTTCCCTACAATTTTCCCTGAACCAAACACAGCCTTAACTGACATGTATAAAAAATGGTCTCAGCTACACAGGTCAGGCACATGAGACTCATCTGAGCAAATGCTATTTTTACAAATTTCACAAGGAATAATGTTCACCACAATCATATGCGGAAGCAAAGGCACTCAGCCAAACAATATGGTGGTCCAGTAAACTCAGTTCACATGCCCTGGAAACTAAGGGAGCCATAAAGTAAAGGATATAAACTGTTCACAAGCATTCATGGGTGACAGCATATGGCATGATCCCAACAATTACAAACGCCTCATTAACCACATTGAAATCTTAGGGCTTCCAGGATTATTCAGCTCTCAAACACATACTCAGACGCTTCCTGCACATGATGTTCGAAGAAAAAACATCTAAAGGAAAACATCATGCCTGGACTTTGAGAGTTAAAAACAACCAAACACTGCATCATAATGGAGACAAAAAGATGAGACCCATAAAACCAACACATCAAAGGCACAACTGATGACCCACACTCTTTGCGTCATCTAAGCAAAAACCAACTCAGACAACGAACAGCTACTTTCGAACATAAACAAGCACGGCAACACAGATGGAGGAAAACCCAGAAACCAGAATCGAAAGTGGTACCGGAGAGATCGCGCTGAGACGAGAGGCTTCGGTGCATCTCGACGAGCTTGTCGCACAAGATAGTGTAGACGGCAATCTGCTTACGGAGTATCTCGATTTGGTCGTCCGTCATGACAACCAGCTGCTGCTGCCGCTGCTCTTGCATCATGAGTCGGGCGTCGGCTTCGGTGACGGGCGCGTCTACTCCACGGCGGTGATGGTGATGCTTCTCCCACTCCATCATCTTCGTCGTCGTCGTCTGCTTCCGCTCTGCTGCGAAAATGGAGATTTTTTTTTCGTATTATATATTCTTATTTTTGAAAACGAACAAGCGAAAAAAAAGGAGGTGAGGTGGAGTTGGTGCGGAAAGGACAAAACGGGTTAAGCGGCGCTAATTGATTCGAATATTATTAAATTATACTTATGATAGAAGGAAGAGAGAATCTTGTGAAACCACTTCCTTGATTAATTAACAATTAAATCGTTAATAAATATATTAAATATTTCAATTTAGAAGTTTATTTAGTATGTACTCACTCCGTCATTTAATAAATATCGTTTAAAATTAATTTGAATAGATTAAGGTGAAGTAAATGTCAACGGTTGAACAAATTTAATGAATGAGTGGTTGATGTTCTTTTTAAAAAAATTCGTGCAAAAAGTAAAATTGGTAGATTATTACTGGTGATGAATGATTTTTTTATTGATTATGATAAGAAGTGATTAATATTTAATGTTTTAAGATAGTTGTTGATATTAAATACGTATTGAAAGTTATTAAGTGACGAATAAAAATTGATAAAAAAATTCAATTAAGTAACATATGAAAAATGATAGAGGAAGTATTAAATATCCTCAATCAGACAAACTTTTTTGTCTGAATCAGTTGTGTATTTTGTTACTCTCATTTGTGTTTAGTAGGTTTATGCAAGTGAACAATTTTTTACTCAATTTAGAGTTTTCTAAGTTGTAATTTTTTGACGTGTTTTTGAATAATGTTTTTTTTAGTATAATGAATATATATTTAACATTTTTTTCTAATAATTTTGAGTTTTTTTATAGTTTTGATAGTAAACATTGTTTTTTTGAGTTTGTACAAACACTATTATGAATTCGAGTTATCTAAATTTGAGTTGTTCTTCTAGGATTGATGGATAGCGAATAATTTTTGAATTTTATATAATATTTTTGGATGGTCAAAAATGAGTTTTGTGAATATAGTTAGCAAACATTCATCAATGTAATAATCTAATTTTCTTTTTTATTTACTGTGTTCAAGTGCACATGGTGACATGGATGGTTCACCATTTGATGACTACTTAGAAAAATGTTCATTAACCCAAAATCATTCACCAAACCCAAAACTACTAAACATATAATCTAAACAAAACAAAAAAAATCCAAACTGATGTTCATACAAATTCATAAAAATATTCTCTGCCTAGAAAAAACTTTTCAAACTCCGAAAAATATTCATTACTAGTACGCACTCGTCGATCCGACGGCGTGGAGATGATACCCACGGTTGGGTGGAGGGAGCTGTTGGGGGGAGTGTGATTGGAGGTGGGGGAGTGTGGTTGGAGGTGTGGCGGAGATGGACAGAAGAGAAGGATCACGTGACTGGGAGCGCGACAGACACTATTTTGTTATATTCATTATTCATCAAGTTCAAAATAAGAAAATACAAACTGAGAAAATGTTCACTAAAACTTAACAAACCTAGAAAAATATTCACTAATTCAAAATCATTCATCAATTCCAAAAAGCTCAATTCTATAAATCCAGAAAACAACTAATAAAATTCAAACTTAGAAAAAACAAACGCAATAAACATATTCCTACAAATCCATAAACATGTTCGCCACACGGAAAAACATTTACTAAGATACAATTTCACAATTTCGGTGCAACCTGCCACACAATTTCACGCACTATAAGGCAGCATCAAAATGCACATGCTATTGAAACTGTCATCTCTGTCTGGCTTTGTTGGTGTCATAATTCGATTGCAGTTGCTGATTCATAGACACAATATGTGGCCTTAGCAATAGCTGGGGATTAGGAGTGTTCAAAATCCGGTCCGGACCGGAATGGACAGGAACCGGATCGGATTGAGGATTCCGGTCCGATTGTCGGTCTGTAATTTTTGGAGAATTCGGTTCCGGTCCCGTCTGAAAAGTAGAATATTCCGGTCAGATCCGGATGAATAGAAATCAAGTAAAACTACGTAGTTTCATCTGAGGAGCAAGCACAGTGTGCAACAACCAACACCCAACCCAACAGCAACAGACATCAATCATTGAATCGAGACTCTCCTCTCTCAGTTCCCAAACGGGCCCTATCGCCAGCGCCAGGTCTGCCACCGCCACCGCTCACGCGTCACGGTCGATCCGCTCAGACATCAGTCACCTCACCGCTCGGCTAGTCGCTCAAACCTCGGCGCTCCCGCTCGGCCATTGTCAGACTGGATCGACTGGTCTCGCTCTGACGCTCGGCGCTCTCGCTCGGCCAGTCGCTCCTGCACGGCCCGTCTCTCGCGCTCGACAGTCGCGCTGACCTCTGGTCCTCAGCCCTCTCCCGCACGGCCAGATCCAAATTGTTTGCTGCTGTGTTTTTTTTTTTTGTTGTTGGAAGATTCCGGTCCAAACTGGTCCGGTCTGGACCGGTTAGGTTCCGGTCCAGTCTTTGGTCTGTTAAAATTCTCTGTTCCGGTCCGGTCCGGGTCAGGACCGGTGAACACCCCTAGCTGGATTGGTTTTTGTTGTTGGAAGATTTCGGTCCAAACTGGTCCGGTCCGGTCTGCTAAAATTCTCCATTCCGATTCCGGTCCATTCCGGTTCTGATCCGGTCCATTCCGGGTTAGTACCGGTGAACACCCCTAGCTGGTATTGTAAAAGATACAAACATCAATATTGTAGGTAGGACCAAAGTTGAAAGTTAATAAAAGTCACCCATGTCATTGGGTGCACTGGATATCCATTTCTTACATTAATTGGGTTCTTGATTTTATTATTTAACATCAATAATTCAAGCAGTTGGATACAGGAATTTAACTTTGCATAGGGCTTCAATTCTCATGTGGTGGCACCTTCTTTTCCTTCTAACAATTTGGTTTAGAGCTATAGCTTGAGCTTTCTCCATGTGGGAAATTGTCTGCAAATGAATTACACCCCTCTGTTTACTCCTGTGACTTTTTTCTTATTTTTAAATTTGATATTACCTGTTTTTTAACTTATCTTAACTGCCATCAAAATACACTTGCTATTGAAACTTATCTTATTGATGGAAGAAATGGCATCAAAGCATTAGCACGAAAAGCTTGTAAAAAGCACTGTAGGGGCAGCTCTGAAACCGCAGATGAGCAGGGGTGACATTACTGATAAGCTAGTTCAGGTGGAGCTAGAGATTATTGTTTTACATGTGCCTGAGGCTTCTGTTTTACATGCTCCGGATAGTCCTTTTTCTGCTATGGCACTAAAGAAGATTGGGTTGAACATGTATGGTTTATATGCATAAGTATCTTAGGGTCAAAATGAGAAGAAATGCAACCTACAAGAGTTGGCTCAACTGTTAAGGGATATTGACATCCACCCACACTTGTTTTCGGCCTCGCATTGTCCATTTCAGCACCTTGAGCAGTAAATTATCTCAGCTTTGTGTAATGTCCGAACAGAGAAGCAGTTCTTCTGAAGTTCTTATCAGACCACATGTCAAATAGAAGACCAAAAACACACAGCCATACAGTTCTTGTGTTGAAGGCAGTGTGACATATTTCCATTCTCAAACTTCATTGAATAGGGGCTTCAGAGCTTTTTCATCTCTTGGTGTTCCGGATCTTTGCTCTGGAACTTCACACAACAGATCAAAATATTTTTTTATTACTTTTTTTTAAGAAGAGGAGGGCTTGAACTCATGGCCTTGGAGTTGTTAAACAATCAAAATATTGCATCTTCCTATTGTCAATCCTTCTCTGCCTTTATTCCTACAAGCTTCCATTTCATCAGTTATTTGTGCAAAATTGAGTCCTTGGTGAAGCTTGTAAAACAATCACTCTGTATAGCCCAATATCACCTTCATCTGAAGGCTCCAACTCAATGGGTCTGATTCGCGCCATTGGAGGACATATAGAACACATGATTGATTATTGACTCACTCCCCCATTTTAGTGATTTTTTTACAAAACCATCTTTTTGCTTCATTTTCAATCATATCCTTCATCTCTCTTGGTTTGTTTTTCACTCTATTCTTTTTGTTCTTACGAAGAGCGAAAAGTCTCACCATTTTCGCTTTTCAGTAAAACTCAAGCCACAAGTTGCTGCCGAGGCTGACTCACCTGCTCGCTGCTGATCTGGATGACATGTGTAGTTTCGCTCTTCAATAGAATGATATTATATAAGTATTTTTGCTCTTCGCTAGTGCAAAAATGTTTTTCGCCTATCCCTTATAATTTTCGTTATTCAGTAGTGCGAAAATAACTTATGTAAACAATAAAATTTTAAATTAATGTGATTAACACGTCAATCTAAATGATTAATTCCAAAAATGTGAGAGAGATTAAATCATTAATAAAATATTGAGCGTAAAAAAAAGAAATAGAAAAGTCAATTAAGAAAAAAAACAATAAAAATAATTATTTCCAAAGGTAAAAGAGAGAAAAATAATACTAAAATATTCAGTATATAGAAAAAAAATGAAGTAGAAGCGTCAATCAAAATTAAAACCTCTTTATTATCATCATTCGCACTTGCAAATATGTTAAAAGATTATCGCATTAGTGAAGAGCTAAACAATCAAGGCATTTGCATTCTTATGTGCAAATACAGTTATTTTTGGCACAATTAAAGAGCGCAACTCATTTGGCATCCATGTCAATAAGTAATTGAGCCTTCTCATCCACGTGCCAATTGCGCTTTTCGAAAGGATGAAAATTTATGTCATTTTCGCTGTTTGGTAGAGCGAAAAAGATAATCTTGAAAAAAAATAAAAATAAAGAGAGTGATTGATTTGATTGAAAATGATCAAAAGAAAGTGATTTTGCCATGTCTGGGCCTACTTATCTTCTTCTCTACAAGCCTTTAATTCTCTACGGGATAAACGCATTTGTTTGGTTGCATGTGATTATCATCCCCTTAAACAAATCTCGTCTCTCTAATCAAAACCGACAGCACGGCATCCAGACATTCACTAACTCTCCACGCATGTAACATCGTACAGTGTCCTTCTTTTGATTTTTCTTCTCTATTTTTCTCCTTAGATGGTATGGACATGTGTTGCTTGTGAGCCCTCTTGCGGCTCCTCTTCACATGACACCTGCCACTTTACCTTCTTTCTCAATTAGCCTGGTTCTTCAGGCGACTCTCATGGTGCAGTAATGACTGGCTGCGTCAAGATTTTCTGTAAGTAGTGAAGCCTGTGAAACAAAAGGGTTTCCGGGTCATCTTGCATATTTCACTTATGATTTTTGTAAGCAGGTTTAGCGTCCAAATGTCAATCCATCAGGGTTGAATGTTTTTAGTTTCCATGGTTGATTTAGAGTTTACAGTCTCTCGACGTTTGCTCAATGGAAAACTTAGTGTCCTACCCTCTACCTCAATAGTTCATTTCAGGTATTCTATGTTGTTTGGCTTTTAGCCAAAGGATAAATGTCTGGATGATTTATGGGGATTGATTCTGTGCTTGTGGGAGTGAGGTAGAAAGCTTCAGTTTTGATGGTTTTGACTGTTAAGATCATTTTGATGCAGAAACCTAATCTGTCTATTTGATGCTTGCCACTGACTTGTTAGATCTGCTTGTTGCCCAACTCTTGAACCAGATTTAACTTGATCAATATATTGACCCCCTAAATGATCATTGTCTATACTTGCAGAGGGAGAATTCTGTAGAGCGCAATTGATTATTTCCTATGGATAGATGGTATTTTGTCCTCTCGATACTTCTCTGTCTATGCAACACACTTGCCGCGGATGCTTTTAATGCCGGTGGTCAAGCAAGGCCTTCTGTTGCCAATATTGGTTGTGCATTCTCCTTGAATTCCATTATTGGTAAGGTTGCAAAAATTGCGATTGACGCAGCGGTAGAAGATGTCAATTCCAGTCCCGCTGTTCTCAAAGGGACAAAGCTAAGACACATTGTCCGTGACACAAATCATAGTGGATTTGCAGGAATTATCGAGGGTATTTATCTTCGTCAAATGCATGGAATAGTGTACTTAAATAAAATTTCGACTTAGTTCTTACAGAATTCAGATTTTCAGAATTCGAACTGATCTTGTGCTATCTCGCAGCTATGAAGTTCATGGAAACTGATACCATGGCTATTATTGGAGCACAATCTTCTGTCACTGCTCATATCATTTCCCATATTGCAAATGAGCTCAAAGCCCCTCTATTATCGTACTCAGCCACAGATCCCACCCTTTCATCGCTTCAGTACCCGTTCTTTGTTCTAACAGCGCAGAGCGATTTGTTTCAGATGGAAGCCATAGCTACTATTGTTGATCACTATGAATGGAAAGAAGTGGTTGCAATTTATACTGATGATGACTACGGAAGGAATGGCATTGATGTCTTACGGGATAAACTCGCCGAAAAACGTTGTAAGATCAGTTACAAAGCAGCGCTAAGACCTGAAGTGACCAAGGATGACATTACCAGTGCACTGGTTAAAGTGGCGTTAGGATCTTCTCGAGTTCTTGTGGTTCATGTTCCTGTTGAATCTGGTCTACTGGTGTTCGACGTGGCGCATACCCTTAAAATGATGGGAAAAGGATATGTTTGGATTGCTACTAGTTGGCTTTCAACAATTCTAGATACAAATAGGTATTCCCTTCCCTTTGGGACGCTTGGCAAACTCCAAGGGGTGATATCACTGCGTATGTATTCAAAAAATTCAGAGCTCAAAAGCCATTTTATTTCAAGATGGAGCAATTTGACAGGTGCAGAGTCCCGCAACAGTCTTCTCGGGTTGAGCATGTATGGCTTATATGCTTACGACACTGTTTGGTTGCTCGCTCATGCACTGGACGCATTCTTCGATGAAGGAGGCAATGTCTCCTTCACAAGCATTGGAAGGGCTAGCAAGACAGGCAGCACAATGTTACATCTTGACGGCTTGAGCATTTTTAATGGTGGAGACCTGTTGCTTAGAAAGATTAAACAGATCAACATGACTGGGATAAATGGCCCAATAAGTTTTACCCAAGATGGATACCTTGTGGATCCTGCTTTTGAAGTTTTGAATGTGATTGGTACAGGATATGGGATAATTGGTTACTGGTCTAATTACTCAGGATTGTCCGTTGTGCCTCCTGAAACACTGCATGGCAAAGAAACTAATTTTTCGAGCTCGGTGAAACAATTATATGGTGTTATCTGGCCTGGGGAAACAAAGGAAAAGCCTCGCGGTTGGGTCCTCCCCAACAATGGGAGAGAACTTGTAATTGGGGTACCAAAGCGAGTGAGCTTCCGGGAATTTATTTCAGAAATCGAAGGCACAAAGTTGTTCAAAGGGTATTGTATAGATGTTTTTACAGCCGCCTTAAAGTTGATGCCATATCCCGTGCCATACAAGTTTGTACCGTTTGGTGATGGTAAAAATAACCCAAGTTGTACTGAGCTTGTGCATCTGATCAAAACTGGTGTATGATCCGCTTCAGAGCTCCTCCTACTCTTTAGAAGTGTGATTGGCGTGTAGTAGCATATGTTTAATGATTGATGCTTTTTTTACAGGTATTTGATGCTGCCATAGGTGACATTGCAATTGTCACCAACCGCACGAGGATGGTAGATTTTACGCAGCCATTCATTGAGTCTGGGTTGGTCGTGGTTGCACCAGTCAGGAAGTTGAGTCCTCATACTTGGTCCTTTCTTATGCCATTCACGCTGCAGATGTGGGGGGTCACTGCAATCTTTTTGCTTGTAGTTGGAGCAGTTGTTTGGATTCTGGAGCACAGGGTCAACGATCAGTTTCGAGGACCCTTTAAAGAACAAGTCGTGACCACACTATGGTGAGCGCAAAAACTATGGTACACTGTAAGCATGTCTACCTTTTTGTGATTAGTACTCAGTTCCATGTAAAGCTACGCATATGGTGGGCTCAGTAATTGGGAGTAATCTTTTAAGAGATCCTATGGCAATAGCTTCCGCTTACTTGAACCTCTTTTGTTCCTCAAATCTGAATTGTTTGGTTTGATCCTTTTATTCTACTCGTGTTTCTCAGGTTTAGCTTTTCAACAATGTGTTTCGCCCAGAGTAAGTGGAAATTACCCGCACTATCATGTGGATACTGTTTGCTGATTATCTACTCATCCTGCTGAGAAATGCTTTACTTCATGCAGGAGAAAACGTGATAAGCGCCATGGGTCGTATTTTACTCATCATATGGCTTTTTGTCGTTCTGATAGTCACTTCAAGCTACACGGCAAGTCTCACTTCCATGCTAACTGCACAACAGCTATATTCACCCCTCAAAGGGATCGAAAGCTTGGTGGCGAGTGGTGACCCTATAGGCTACCAGCAAGGATCCTTTTCGCGGGATTATTTAATAGAAGAGCTGAAGATACAGGAGTCAAGGCTGGTTCCATTGAACTCCCCCGAAGCATATGAGAAAGCCCTGGAAGATGGTCCTAGTAAAGGCGGGGTGGCTGCATTTGTTGATGAGAGTGCGTATATGGAACTCTTTCTCTCAACAAGGTGCCATCTCTCAATCGTAGGTCAAGGCTTCACTAAGAACGGATGGGGCTTTGTGAGTATCATTCAGATTTTTCGTATATCAGCGCGCAAAAGCAGAATCTTTATTTGGTTTTGGATTCTTGCATATTGACTTAGTGTCTCATTTTCCAACAGGCCTTTCCACGGGATTCCCCTCTGGCTGTTGAGATGTCAACCGCCATTCTAAAGCTGTCAGAGACAGGTGAATTACAGAGAATCCATGAAAAATGGCTGAAAAGCATTGCTTGCAGTTCACTTGGCGCAAAACTTCAAACGGAGAGGCTGGAGCTTGGGAGCTTTTCTGGTCTCTTCATCATTAGTGGAGTGGCCTGCTTTTTTGCGTTGTTCATTTATTTTGCACAAATCCTGTGGCAGTTCCGCCACAAGTATCCCAAGCAGCCTACTGCAGCTCCCAGTTCTCGATTTGGCCGCCTGCACACATTCCTTTCCTTTGTGGATGAAAAGCAAGAAGTGGGAACTAAAAAGAAGCGAATACTCACAGAAGGGGGGTCTCACAGAAGCCATGACAGCGACCAAGTAGGCCGTGAAGGTTCTCATGGGACTATAGATATAACTTCAAACTCTCAGATATAAAGAAGTCTATAATCAAAGTTTAAGTAGGATGGCAAAAACTCTCAGCGGCTGAAGCGTCTTAGCACTAGACTGATACTTATGGATTTACTAGCCTCAAATAGACAGAGAAAATATAGACAAGCTACCATATTGCTAATGGTGCAACGACTCATGCCCGCTGAAAAGCTCATACCATTCATATTTACTAGCTGAGTCATTGTTAGAAACCTGTATGTACCAAATAACAGAGTTGTGTGACATTATACATCACATATGAAGAACAGCATATGTCCATTTACAACCCTGGGACCAGGTGGATCCCAGCCCAGCCATGTGATGTCTTTTGCCACTTGGAGCTGACTTGTACAAATTAGGATCCTGTAATTCAGCATCATGATGTGCTGTAATCTATCAGCTGTTGTATGGGTCGATGGGTGTTCTCAGAACAATGACGCTTCTTCTGGGAAGCTTCGGGTCTATATTAATGGCGGACAATGATGTCACTACAGTCAGTTTTTTCCATGGATGAGAATCTTGTCATCTAAGTGATCTTATGGCAATTTCATTACAGTATTATTTCTGGCTTTCAAACAGATTCTCTTCAGCAAGACATGTCACGGACACAGTGATTACTCAGCCTTGTCATTTTCTTGAGTGTAACAGGTGCCCACTCTCTAGTTCCTTATTTCATTTTCTTTTTGAAACTTGAGAGGCTTACACTGCCAAATTTGACAGCTCGTGATTGGTTCAAATTTAATATATCCATCACAAGACAATTCACAGGTAACTGACACATCTTGCAAAAAAATATGTAATGCTGTGTAATATTTGGCATCCAAGTAGCCGGCGTAACTTTCAGTTTTGCAGGGATTTGGATGTGACACTTCCCAGTACTGGGCAGGCTTAGAAAGAATTCATTAGCCCAAAATCCACATGAAGACAGTCGACCAAATTGTCAGTGCAAATGCTGCAGCTATGTAAGTCCACAAGAAGAGAACTGAGCATTCCGCCTGACCAACATCCACCAGCTGGGTCATGGTACCTATTGTGCGCATTAATCTCATACATTATGCTCTATGCATTCCAGTCGCAAAAATTGAAGATAACCAAAGCTGTGATGCGAAAGGGTTACCTATATTCATGGCCGGAGGCAGCGTGAACTGAACCATCAGCACATAGCTAAACAAGGGATCCGCAGGGAGGAAGCCAAAAGAAGAAGCTAATCTCACAACCCCGATACCGATGATTGGAAGTATGAGGTACTTGATCAAAATTATCCCCACTATCACAGGGACCTTCAGTTTTGAAGATCGTAGACCTGTCCGCATTTCAAATTTTCTTTTTTAAAAAATCTCTCTTTCCATTCTTATTATGGTCCATAGAAAAAAATATATACCTTGGATCAGGTTGCCCCCGAGTATGAGAGTGATGCAAGGAAGTGTTCCATCCCTACAGGTAATCCATACAAGTCATCACCTGTGTATAGATATTTCACTGCTGCTTTAAAATGAATACCCATCAGTGGTTCTTACCCGAGCAACTGGATCGAATCCTGAATTACGTGCAGGGGAGCAGTGTCACCTACGATGAGGTTCTTGAGCCATGTTATCGCCCCAAAGAAAAGTCCTGCAATCTGATGGAGAATGTGTGAAGGCCAAATTTATTGAAACCTCTGACTTGGAATATCCTATGGGGTTTGAATACTTACTGCGGCAAGTGTTGGGGGTGCCAATAGCTCCTCTGCCATCTGAAGCAGGGTCAGCTTCACCTTACCCCAAAACGAGACCTTTTCCGTGGTGACAGCCATATCTTTAAATGATGCCAATATCTGAAGAACAGATTTCATGAATATTTGTGTTCGGATCAAATGGACAGGGCGGTGAGAATCAGTACTGATTTCTGGAAGACTTACAGCATCTTTATCGTACTCTTCCCTGAAGGACCTTGAAGTTGCAAAAACTATGGAAGAGTCAGTGTGGTGATCATCTCCCTTTAGCAGCGAAGCTTCTTCATCGCCATCAAAGTCCTTGTTCGCCAGTCTTTGTGCCTCCGCCGATTTTAAGTAAGCCTCGTACTTCACGCCAGAACTTCGGATTTGAGCAAAGGCGAAGGTCCAAATGTAAAACCCACCTGCCTGAAACATCACAATGACTTCAGCCAACCGAGTTATGAAATGTCGTGGAGTTGAGATTAGCGCAACTTACCGCCATGGAGAAGGCTGCGTAGGAAAGTCCAACGCTGTCGCAGACAGAATGTTCTCCGAATGGACTTCCAGCCTCCTGGCAGATTGCGTGGACCATGATCAACATCAGGTTTCCAAGATTCCCTGCATTCTCAGAGAATCAAGGGGTGTAGTCAGGATGGAGGAGAACAACGACAGGACTGGACAGGACAGGACACATAATGACAGGCTGGAAAACAATTACCTGCTGAAGTCACACTGATAACCAAGCCCTCTAAATAAGGCTCAGGTTTGAGTAACTTCACCAGAACCCATCCAAGAATTCCACCGACCAAAAACGTCAGCCCAATATTTACGGGCATGAACCACCTGAGATTTTGAAACATTTGGGAAACCCTTGGATTCAGGCAGGAAAAAAGAAAGAAAATTATATTTACAGAAAAGAATAAAGCCAGTGATGATGATGACACCAACCAGGAGATGATTTCCTCAAGAGTAACGGTTTTGGTGAGAGAGGCAAACACAAGAGCCGGAGTGAACAAGGCGTAGACGATCTGGAACCACATCAAAACAACATAAAACATCTGAAAAACACACAGCAAAAAGATACGAAACAGCTCTTCTGAAGACATGAGCTTACCTTGTTGAGGGATTTGCGGGCATCGTTGTGGAGGAGATTGAAGTAGTCAGTGGCCATGAAAGCGCCTAACGTGGAGACGAGCAGGACTTCAACGATAGGCATGGCTGCCACCCGAAACAAAGACAAGAAACCCATCTTCTCCTTCTTCCTCCTCCTCGTCCTCTTGCTAGATTTATTGAGTATATCAGCTCAGCAAGCTGTCTAAACTGCTGGTTGAGCCTGAGAAACAAGAAGAAGAAGCAGGAAGAAGGGTGTTTTTGTAGCACTTTCTTGGTGTCTAATTAAGTTAATAAGATTATTATTGGGGAAAAGACAAGGGAATTGAAAATCTCAGCTGTCTGCATATGCCATACGGAAGAAGAAAAATACTACAAGAAATCAAATCATCAGAACCCACATGCCACCGCCAAGCCCAAGCTAACAAAATTACTCCGGAACTCCGAGTAATCATTGGATACGGCATTGCTTTTAATCCTCAACTCAACCGAGATCTTCTAGATATATCTGCATGTGCATCATTAATGCATATTACTTCGGATAATTACGCTTTTTCTTTTTCGCATAATCAGAAAGATTAATAGTGGGACATGGTGAAGGACGGGTAGCTGATGGATCAACGTTATAAGAAGTAGAGTAGAGAGCATCCAGGATCGTGGGGAGTGGCCCCAGGTTGCTATAATTATGGAGTAACGAGACAGAGAAAAAATTGGCAAGTGGAGGAGAAGTCCAGCGGCTTGATGCTTGCATCTCTTTTGGTGGGATATGAATAATTGGATGTAGAAGACAAACCCAGATGCCCAGTGCAAGGCTGCTGCATTAATGCAAAGCGATACTAAAACTTCGGAGCCTCTGGGGAGGTTGTTTTCCAATGAATTTTTCAACGTAATATGATTGCAATTGCAACGTGAATGAATAAAAAGTTGGATTGCCAAGATTTGGTAAAGTGGCTTCTTCCTCCTTTAGCTACTTGTAGTCTCCAACAATAGCCAGTGGTGAGAGATAGGATAAGCGCACAAGATCCACCACATGAAAGGGGGGATGGAAAACATGGTACCTGCAGGATCAGGTGACCCAGCAATCTCACACCCAAGAAGCAAGAAGGTCTGCTATTAACAAGGCATGGATTGGGCTTCCATATGTGACAACCTAGGAAGCCAGACCTCTTTACTAGCGCCCATGGTGAGATAACTACTCAGATGGCTAAAGTCGGCTTAGAAGCTTACTTTGGTGCAAAACAAAAACAAAGACGCTAAGTCCTGGGTTAAGATTTGTGACATATCGATACTTCTGGTTCAGTGTTTGCACCTCTCCCTGGTAATAAGCTCAAAAAGTTTGCATTATAATCTTGATTGTTAATAAAAAGATGATATAATAATAGAAAACTGCTACAAAAAAACATAGCCGGCTGAAGAGGCTTGCAAACAGGTTCTCTACCAACCAAATGTCGGAAAACAAAGAAATGATCAGCGCCTCCAGAGGCTATTCCAGAACCCAAACTCCCTATTACCACTTCGCCAACATATCCAGCAACAAACCCAGCAATGGCTTCCTGAGACCACACCCGTCGGTCAATTCATTAGAGCATTGATCGAAAGGGGCGTAAATAGTATAAATAGTCTTGTGTAGAGATTATGTAAAGTGAAATATGAAGGACAGGACGAGGGACAACACGCGCAACTCCGCTGGTCGGGGGCGGGTTACGGTGCCGATGTGGGCTGGTACTCTTCGTTTTTGAGACAGGTCCCGCATGAGTAAAAACAGTGCAATCCGCAATCAGCCTAGTCTATGGTTTGGTTTTTTTTCTCTCGAGTCTGGCCTGTTTTTTCTGTTAGCAGTTGGTTACTGCAGAAATCCGCTGGCTGCCCAGCCCAGTGGTCCAATCCATGCGCAGTGCAGTTCGAGCAGAGGGATTTCAAGTTGTTACATAACTGGTAGAGGAGATGGGTGTCAATTATCGAGGAGTTACGCCCTTGTATGTGAAGTGGAGCGAGGAGTGTGCGCATAATTTTCTCTCTCTTTTCGCAAATGTCTGTAGTCTCTATTATAAATAGAGGGTGTCTCCTCCTCATTTCAACACACCAACGCATCCACTTCTCCCTTACTGTTCCTCCTCTAGCTTGCTTACTTTTTTTTTGTCCTCACTGAAGAGGCATTCTATGTGGTCCGTCTACTTGTGTGAGCAGAAGAGACTGAAAATTCATCTTATCATGAGAGGATTTAGTAAAGCATCGCGAGATGCATTGTGACGTGGCTAAAAATATCTAAGGGCATTTACTAGCTGTAGAGATTTAGTAAAAGAAGTATCAATGATGCTTCATTATTCTCTTGTCGTTTCATTTGTTTTATTGTATACAGTATATCTGACTTGGCTAGTAGTGAGTAGCTTACCAACAATCTTAGAGAATTTTATCTAATTAATAACTGCTGTTATTTTCTGCCTTACTGTGTTGGCTTCCATTAATTTTGGTTCATCATCTGACGCAGCTAAAGCTACTGCTGAAACTGTTGCAACAATATAGGGATTTATGCCTCCAAGATTGATATGATAGAACTGCCTAATCAATTTGTGGGTTGCAACTTCAAGCGTTTGTCTAGCTGCATGAAATTTGTAGCTATGCACCTGGACCCTATATTTGGTGGTGTGACAGAACCGTCTAAGCACATAAAACTGATTCTAAAAAAGCCGAAATGACTTTCTTTAACGAGAATGACATGAGGGCAAGTGCGCAATTCTGGCATCATTGGTCGATGAGAGTACGACGTATTCAACGTCGAGCACCATGCAACTAAAAATGTATGGAATGACCTGAATTTGAAGTACAACATCGATAACTTAGGTCCTGAGAAATAGAGTGTATCTCAATACTTAAATAGTCAGATGGTCTAGAGTAAGCTAGTGATCGAACAGGTTCAAAAAATGAATCGTATTTTTTATGAATTGACAGAGGCAGGAATGGTTCTTCTTGGATCATTCCGGGTAATGTCAATAATAATAAAAATTCTCAGATCTTGGTGTAACTTTGGACTCTAATTGAAACATCAAACCGGTCAACTGTCTATAAACTAATTAATGATTTCAGTAAGTGCGGAGGAACAACACAAAGAGCAACACAAACTACTGCCAGTGAAAGGTATCATGATTGATTCAGCTACTTGCAATAAAATTATGTCCTTTAGGCTGTGTTTGGTTTGTGGAAAGTTAGGAGGAAAGGAAAGTTAGAGGAAAAATGAATCCCTCAAAAAAATGCATCTTATTTTACTCTTAGACAATCTCACCTCGGACTTTCAAAAGTTAGAGAAAAAATGAATCCCTCAATAAAATTGTAGTAGTCTTTGAGTACTCAATTGCATTTAGACAATCTCACCTCGGACTTTCAAAAGAGAATTACCATCTTAGCATCGAAGACCGTACGAAAATCCTACAAAATAAATAAAACATATAATTATTCACTTATCAAGTTTTAGAATTACTAGGAAATGAACTTACAATTGTTAAGCAGTTAACTATTAACTTAACAAATTTTAAAATTGTTTTAAAATAACATCGTATTGATGATACCTTATATAACCTAAAGAAGGCGAGTAGGGCGCGACAGAGATGGGTGTGGTATTAGCTGAATAGAGAATGTGAATTTAATTTAAGAAGACATTGCATGGCTGATACTTATATGTCAGTTCATATTTGATTTTCTTTTAAGAAAAATAATGATAATATTTGAAGTGACCACAACATATATGGTGACGTCATACATAATTTATGTAATGGATTAGACAAAATAACATCTTTTAGCTTGATTTTTTTTGTTTTAATATTCTAACGTATTTAGGAGTATACCTTAAATATCCTAGAATACTAAAACCAAAAAACAAGAAAACTAAAATCTAAAAATCTCAAACCTCACACGTTCGGAAATATCCTAAAAATCTTTTACCTAACTAATAGAAGTAAATCTCAATTTTTTTTTCAATTTTAGAAGTGTAATAATAAGTAAACTCTATTGTTGAAAATTGACTAGATTTCTAAATATGAAGAAATAAGATATAATCAACTTATTTGGAAGTTGATTAGAATTAAGAATCATATTTTAAGTAGGTTATTAAATTACTGTTTTGGTAGGATTATGAATCCTATTTGATTTAGTATTAGTCTTAGTGGTTGGACCAAATTGAGAGGTTTGGTGTGAGCCCTCCCAGAGAATTCATGAGGAATTTTTCTTGAGTGTTATGTAGAGTTTTTATAAGATTTTGGTTATAGAAAAACTTATGAAAGAGTTGAGAGGTTTGTATTCAAGAATATTGAGAGGTGAGTCTGTTCTTATAATACATTTTTATCAATAAAAGAGATCGTGATCTGGACGTAGGCTCAGTTAAAGAGATGAATCACATTAGAAAAATATTATTTATTTCTTTCATCTTTTATTCATATTATTGTGTGTTTGTGAGTGTTATGCTTCTCCACCCTAACATCTTTTTATATTTTTTTTCTAAATTATTTACAAAAATATACAAAACATGTTATTACAATAATCCATTCAAAGAAATACGAGTACAAAAGATATGTGCAAATCATTGTATTAAGCTAGTGGTTCATATTTTTCCCGAACATGAAACACGAGCTACCCCATCTCGTCAACAATCAGGGCCGTGAAATATTCGACTTTTCAAAAAAACAGAAAACATGTAGGGCCACGAAAGCGCGATGATTGAAGGCTAAATTAGCGCACATGTAGGTTACTGATTTATTACTGCTTATCTAAGTATGGTTCGAACTATCATGATTTTCAATAAGAGTGCGTTAAAAAAAAAAATAGACTGATTTTCCAAAATAAAATTTACTATTACATTCTAAACTAATATTATTAAAATACTTAGATTCATGTGCGAAAATTACGTCGTTTGGTTATCAAAATAAACAATATAATTTTGCGTACATAAAGAAAACGATATCTTTTCATACTCATTCGTCCATAATTCTCAACAAATTTAATAAGGTCAATTATATTTAAAAAATTAAACAAACTGATCTTAAATATCATCTAAAATTAGTCTAATTTTTTTTCTTCATCATATCCTTTTTAAAAATCGTGATAATTCGTACCGTAATTGAATAAACGATGATATTCATGCCTCTTTTCAATATTTCCCAATTGAAAAGTCCTTTTCCAAGTAATCGCAATCACCGTCGCCGTGCGAGTGGACCTGATCGATTATTCTCCACATTCCCTTGCCTGGTTCGAAATTTTACCATTCGCAGTCGCAGGCCCCGCCGATGTAAGCTTTGAGCCATATCCCTTTTGTCGGTGTGTAGAGAAGAGAATCAACACACTCCACTTCCTGTGCCGCCAGCATGCGTAAATAAATGT
>NQLW01000070.1:188891-199940 GCA_002312845.1 Kalanchoe fedtschenkoi
TCTTCAATCGTGAATTTCGTTGCATGTAATTCGTCTAGTTTCAACTGCAAGCTGGAACGGCGTTGCACAGAATGCATAAGAGAATCGTTAATGTAACATTGTGTCTTTTGTTATTGTCAGGGATGCTTCTTTCGCCAATTTTACCGGTCTGTTGCAAGGGCTGATTACTTGACATTGCGTAATGGATTCATCGCTGTAAGCTCGAAATTTGTGGGAGTAAATTATGGTTGTCGACATGCTCCTTTCGCAGTTAGTATTCTGGTGTTTTTTTCTCTGACCTTCCGTTTGACCATGGTTTATAGGTTCATCTAGCACCTGGCAGTAAGTTCAACTTCCAAAAATACATCAAGCGGTCTCTGGAAGATGATTTCAAGATAGTAGTGGGTGTCAGGTGACATTTTTCTCAATATATGCATTTTTTCGTTATCTTACTTTATCAATTTTCTTTTCATTAATGTATTGCCGATGTATGAAGAAAATGACCCATCTGTGTTTTTGCAGCCCGGTGCTGTGGGCATCATTTGTGATCTACCTGCTTATAAATGTTCAAGGTCGGAACCTGACACTCTAAAAAGCTTAAAGCTACTTCAACATTTCCAATTCCGACTAATGTTCACCTGCCATCGTTATTACGTATTTGTTTCAGGTTGGCAGGTGCTATTCTGGGCATCTTTTATCCCTGTTATCGTAAGCATTCTTAAATACCAGTCTGACTTTTAAATCGCAGGCAAGAAAAATAAATTTCTAACAGCAGCTTGACAAAATGAAACAGATAATTTTGGCGGTTGGAACAAAGCTTCAAGCAGTTTTGACGAAGATGGCTATAGAGATCACTGAAAGGCATGCTGTTGTCCAAGGGATTCCTCTCGTCAAGGCCTCGGATAAGTACTTCTGGTTCGGCAGGCCACACTTGGTGCTTCATCTTATCCATTGTGCTTTGTTTCAGGTAGAAAAATACTACTTAAAATCTGTTTACTTCACTGGCCATTTTTTTCTTTTTTTTTTTTAATATCTCTCAAACTATATTTTGAAGCGGACTGATAATCATTATTTTCCAACGTACAGAATGCTTTCCAGATTACTTATTTCCTGTGGATTTGGGTAAGAAAAAATTGGTGAATAAGGGTTACAAAATATATTTTATTTTTTAATTATTTTAAGTAGTTTGCGCGAACAAAAATCTATGTATTTGTTTGCAGTATTCATTTGGACTGAATTCTTGCTTCCATGATGATATGAAGATCACCATCTTCAAGTTAGCTATTGGGTGAGATCTTCAGATCTATCGACGCCATACTTATTTTGCTCCAGTGTTTCAGCTTGGGTCATAATGAGTGGCCGGAGATGAGAATTTCGGTTACTCATTTGCTCCTGCGATTTGGAGATTTTCTGATATTAGAGTTAAAATGGATTTCGATTATTTGCAGGGTTGTTACTCTGGTCCTATGTAGTTACAGTACTCTGCCGCTGTATGCGCTTGTTACTCAGGTATCATCCATTTTTGTCAAAGAAAAATAGGCAGGGAAAACGTTTGATTTCATTACTGAAATATACTCTGAAACTGTGTGGTGTGACCCGTTGGTACAGATGGGCTCGACAATGAAGAGATCGGTGTTTGATGAGCAAACATCCAAGGCTCTGAAAAAGTGGCACATGGCGGTGAAGAAGAGGCACGGGCGAGATGGAAGGTCGAGGTCCCCCACTCCGGTCCCGGGCGCAAGCCCGATGGCCTCACCAGCCCGCTCCTCAGGGGCAGCGCTGCACCGGTACCAGACAACCGGCCACTCCACCCGTTCATCCATGACCTTAGACGATCAGGACCTGTCTGACATGGAATCAGACATGCCGTCAGCATCAGTGACAGACAAGCTGATCGTGAATGTAGCTGATGATAAAGAACATCAGACTGAAATGGCAGAGACCCACCATGCCGATGAACGGACGAGCGTAGATGACTTCTCATTTGCGAATCCTGCGGTGAGTAGGCGATCAGCCTCCTTCAGATAAGAAAAAAATCTAATTGCTGCAAATGCAAGATGCAGGGGAGGTAGCAGGCCGGCCATCCAGATTGTGAAGCCATCAGATCCCTCCACCAAATTGTGCTCTTCTGTTGTACAGATAATATTTTTTTGGGTTTGCCATCATCGAACCTTAAGGCCTGGGTTGGCAAGCGCATAGGCGAGTTTGCAAGTCAGGTAATAAGTTATATAAGACTCCGCCAATTTTACTTGGAAGATCAGTCCAAGTTGATTGAACTTCAAGCTTCTAACTCTTGGTTGATTTCATGTGGTGAAAAACATATTAGTCAATAATTGATTTTTTTTTATATCTCATTTTTCAGCATTTAGTTTTAATTTTACTATGCTTTTTATTTATTTTATCATTTTGTCCTACTTTTAACAAAATAGTTAAAAATTCAATTACCGTGCATCCTTTATATAAAAAAAATAAAATTCAAAAGAGGTCCTAAAAAATTAAGCCGTTTGGTTATCAAAATAAATAATATCGTTTTACGCATATAAAGAAAATGACGTCTTTTCATACTCAATCATCAATAATTCTTAACTAATTTAATAATATCAATTATATTTAAGTGATCAAACAAACTGATCTTAAACATCATTCAAAATCAGTCTTTTTTTTTCATTGCACCATTTTTTGAAATCGTGATAGTTCGGACCGACATTTGATAAGCGATGGTAGTTCAGAGCCCATTTGGGAGTTTTTCCCTAGACAAAAGTCGCTAGGTAGGATATAATAGGAAATATATAAAAAACTTAGGATAGAATAATTCAGATCGAATAATTCAGATTTATTATTTATTTGAATTATTGTCTCAATGTGTCATTTTCCTTTTATTTATGTTTCATTCTAATGTATTTTAAATTTTCATTCTACACTACTTATTGAAATCCATAATTAAAAATAGATTTCTATCCCAAGAAACCACACAATTTGATGTGAGGGTAAAATTAGGGATGGATCCAGAAAAAAATTAAAAGAAATTAATTATAAAAATATTATATTGTGTGCGTATATATATTATATATTTTTAATTTTAAACGGATCATTTTAATTTTTAATAGATTATTTTTTTTTATAGGGGTCATTCCACAACCCTTCGGTTTGCCACCATTTAAAACAACATAATTTTAATTTTATGTAATTAATCAACACGTGCAAGTGAATAATTCAAGTGTTATAAATGTATGTTGTTTGGGATAAAACTCTATTAAAAATTACCATTTTCTCGAAACAAAACACAGTTACAATTTAAGTAGACAAAAGCCGCAAGTTTGACACTATAATTTTACAAACTAAAAATATATGCTTTGAACTGTGACTCAATGAGTATAATTGAATATAAATTAAATTAAATGGAAAAAATACAAAATATCAAAAATAATAATAATTAGTTATTTGTAGTGGATGGATGTGTTATTGGAGTTTCGATCATAGTTATCATAATCGGATCGGTGATTGAATAAGTTAAGGTTCCGGTTTCCGATTTTTTGATTGAACCGATGGTTCATATCGGTTCAATCGCCGGATCAATTAGAAGTAATAATTACAAAACATAAAATATAACATATTAAATACAAATAAAGAAATAATTATTTTGCTAGCATGACTGGTAAAAGGCGTCATTAGGAACGTATAGGGCTTGAGTTCGAATCTTGCCCCCAACTAATTAAGACTAATTTAAGTTTAATTAAATCTATAATTATAATAAACCGGTTCAACCGGACTGGTCTGGTTCAGTGATATTTCAATATATCAGTCGGTTCATTCGATATTAACCGATTTATAATGCAATCTAATAAGATTTCAAACTGGACCGGTGTCTGATCCAGTTTCCAGTTGAACCGGCCGGTTTGGTTTTAATAACTATGCTTTCGATAATCCCTGCTGTAACTCGACGTGTCTAATTTTCTGACTGAGTAGTATTGTTTGTCTGGCAAAATTCAAAAAAGGCATCAGCATGTGATGAAAATAAAGAAGCTATGGGCTTAAGCAAAACCAACCAAAAATGAATATTTATAACCAATCCATCCACTTTTGTGGACCCCAAATCACTTGTACCTAAAAATAGTTTAATTAATTTATATTTAAATGAATATTTATTATCAAACACAAAAATGAATTTATCTGAATAATAAGACATAAGTTAATTTTATATCTGACTTATACAGTTAAGGAATTTTATCTCATCCAGTCAGGTGATTTATTGTCAAGTAAAAATGATGTAATTTTGAGTTATAATCATCAACCATCATGTGTTAATGATTAATTTTTTTATTTTATATATATTAAAATATAAATATGTACCCTGTTGTTTGGTTATAAAAAAATAACTTCATTGGCAGCATATAGCTTGACCCGTCCCAAACATCTTTAAGAAATTTATCCCATCGAATCAAATAATTTACTTCCCAGTAAAAACTATGTAATTTTGAGTTATAATGGCCACACTTTTTTTCAAACTCATTGGCTTGCCCTTGTTAGTCATTCAACTTGAGGTATTGTTTTGAGTCTGATTTAGAAAAGAAAAATTAAAAGGAGTAATTTAGAGTTTTTATACAAGAGAGTTAAGAAGATTTGGAGAATCAGTACTAATTTTTCTTTCTGTTTGATTCGGGCTGACGAAATGGAAGATTTTAATGTAACAAAAAATATAAAAAAATACAAATAATATTTCAAATCAGTATTCCAGAACTCTATTAATATTAATATATATAATTCAATAATACAATACTATTTTAACTATTAGAAAAAAGATGACATCCAAATTTTGAGAAATACTTTACCAGAACTCTATTTTAACTATTAAAAAAATAGACTGATTTTCTAAAATAAAATTTACCATTACATTAATAAACTAATATTATTATAAGATTTAGATTTGTGTGCAAAAATTACGTCATTTAGTTATCAAAATAAATAATATCGTTTTGCGCACATAAAGAAAACGACGTGTTTTCATACTCAATCATCAATAACTCTCAACAAATATAATAAGATCAATTATATTTAGGTGTTCAAACAAAATGATCTGAAACATCATTTAAAATCAGTCCATTTTTTGTCATCGCATTTTTTTTATAGAAATCGTGATAAGTCATATCGTAATTATGTAAACGGTGATAATTCAGAGCCCATTTTAAAATTTTGCCCTCATTAAAATTGATAAGAGGATAAAAAAATAAAAATCTGAAAAAAGAAAGATAGTTTGCAAAACAAAAAAAGTAGTGATTTACTAATTGAGGATGTGTGTTATTCAGATTCAATAAATGTTACCGTAACCAATTAAGATATAATAAATAAATGAATAAAAGAGGAGAGAGGAAACCGCTTCTAGGTTGTCGTCTTATAAAAAACCCCTTCAATCTCCTCATCAGCCAAATCCTGCCACAACACACACACAGAATCCGACCCTATGCGCTCTCGCCTTCTAGCTACCACCCACAAGCAGCCATGGCTCGATTTCTCTCCGGCCTCAACTCCTCAGCCGACGACCTCCCCAGCGACATCCACGCCGGGACCGACTTCGTCGCCGTCATCGCCGCCTTCCTCTGCGCCCTCATTTGCGTCCTCGGCGTCTTCGCCATGGCTCGCTGCGCCTGGCTCCGCCGCACCACAACCACCACCCACTCCAAAAAAGGGGCGGACAAGAAACTCATCCAGACCCTCCCCAAGTTCACCTTCACTTCCTCCGCCGCAGCGCGCGAGGCGGGGTTCGCGACCGAGGAATGCGCCATATGCCTGGCGGAGTTCGCTGAGGGAAACGAGATCAGAGTCCTCCCGGACTGCGGCCACGGGTTCCACGCCGAATGCGTCGACAAGTGGCTGGCGGCTCGCTCGTCTTGCCCGTCGTGCCGCCAGTGCCTGGCTCCCGTGAGGTGCCAGAAATGCGGCCACACCCCAGCCGGCAGGAAGGCTGTTGAAGAGGGTACCTTCTTGCCCTGAGATAAGTAGAGGTTGATGATTTAGTAGGATCTTTGTTAAGGGAAAAAATAAACCCAAACTTTAATGATGATTAAGCAGGTGTTTAGTTGCAGCATTAGTTCCTTATCAATCATTGATTAAATTTAAGTAGTGGCATTATTGACTGCTTTCCGCTTCACATGTCAAAAAGTGTGAAATAAAACTAGTGCAAGATAAACATAATACAGTACGTAACAAACTAATTGCTGCTATGTCACTGTATTTCACATGGGTGTGTACATGTGAGTTGGATGGGGAGAAATTGTTGATAGTCATCATCAATAAAGAGATGTCATGTAACATTTTGAAAAGTCAAAGTGAATATATGACAATTTCTTATTGGTTGTGGAATTTTTTTAATTTTTCAACACGTCACATTATTGATCAAAATATCATGTAACATTAGTGAGTACATAGTCTACCACTTTCCACTCAAAAATTTGTCGGTGGATGGGTATTGTGATGATAAAAGAGGAGTACGAATTCATTTCAAGAATGACGCACCAAACCAATAAGGTGTTGACCTAGTGATATTGAGTGTTGTCTAACAACCGTATTTACGCTTAGATACGCTGGGTGCGTGGGTGCTTACCCGCAGTGAGTATAAGTGTACACTATCAAGGTGGAGGAGTGTTCAGAACGACATCATTGAAAAGGTACATGTTACATGTCAGAATGGTTGAGTTTGTAGGTGATGTGGGATAAGCTTTTAATACGCATTAATGTCTTCTTATTTGTGAGATCCTTCTGTAATTTGGAGGATTTAATTATAATTAGAATTAATATCATGGTTAAAATCTATTTTGATATTATGTAAGTGTGGTTGGTTACATATTCAAAATTAATTGACAATGGAAAAAAACACTTTTTAACCAATTGTGAATCTAAAAATTCACTTTTTCTATTCTCTTTTATTTGTCATTTAAGTTTACATGATATAAAATTTGAAATAAAATGACTCAAAATATATGATGATAAAAAGTTATGATACAAGAATATATCAAAGTAAAATTTGATATGAATATATTGATATTCATTATCGTAATTCTATAGTAATATTTCATAAAAACGACGAAACAAATTATTATCCAAAATGTCAAATATTTCAGCCTGATAAATTAGAATTTTATTTTATATTATAAACTTATTAATATGATGAATTAATGACATAGTAAATTTGATAATAATGTTAAGCCACTATTTTAACTTCCCATTGAATATGCCTTGTTGTATTTTAGGGGGTTGATCGGTTTGATTCAGTTAAAAATCAAATCAAATTAAACGTAAGTAATCTGTTCGTTTCTCAAAACTAAAAATATAACCATTTTATAGTGATTATGTTGTGAATCAAAACGATTCATATCAGTTCGGTCGTCCCAAATCGAAAAATTTATTTGTGTTGTTCTATAAAATTAAGTGTTTGATGTTAAATGCTATGAGAATCTCAATAGTTTAAACAATATAATCAGACTATATATGATTTCTGATTGATAGACGAATTACTTTTATTTGGTAACTTAGTTTTTAAACATTTTATTGTGTTATTTTTTACTATCTTCACATTAAAAAAATAAATATAATACATGGTTAAATTATACCTTATTTTTAAATATTATTTATTCATGTGTAGTATGAGCTACAATAGAAATAAAAAAAACACAAAATAAAAGTACGATTTAGTTTGATAAGTTGGATGCCTAAAATATATTTAAGATATTTTTAATTTGTACATGAGATTTGATTCAGATTTGAATGATTCTAAATGAATCAGATTTTATAAATTATCATTTGAAACAAACAACCAAAAGGTTCATAAACTATTATCATTCTTTCCATTTATATAGTTCGTAATTAATATGATTTAAAACCATAATAATTAAGGAAGTTGGAAAAATAATATTTTAAGTTTTTATAATGCAATTGATGATAAAATACTGCATTATTAAATTTTTACCTTCAAATATTAGTTTAGTACAAACCAAAACATCATATTACTTTAACTATTATGTTAATAATTCGATTTTTAATTCGATCGAACAATAAACCAAACTAAGTCTATTTGGATTTCAAAATTTATCAAACTACGAACAGCTTTAAAATTGCGTTGACAGTTACATTTGTATTACGGAATACTCAAAATAGATATTTACTGGTGACTTAAAGACGATGGTAAGTGGATGACGTAAGACGAGTAGGCATCCACCGCATTACAATCTCTTGAGGAATCAGATTCAGTGTGCAAAGCATATTGCAGCCACTTAAAACGACATAGTTTTAAGTTTTATTAACCAATTCTTAATTAACACTTGTCTCATTAAAATTATTTTATTCTATTTTGAGTAAAATCAATTAATTTTACGTAATCCCATATTTATTTTGAGCGTAACCACCCTCACTGGAAACCGACTTCCCTACAGTAAATATGCATCCATCGAAATCTTGCAACTTAACACATAGGAAAACCTCCCACCCATGAGGCGATAGACTTACATGAGCATACTTCAACGTCAGTTGTAACAGTCCATCCATATCACATATGAAGGTTTAGATAATAAACTCAATTCATGACCTAGATTGTACACATTATCAATGTGTGTTGCTTTGAATTTTTAAAAGATATTTATCCAATATACTCAAGCTAATTTACCGATAGAGTGATTAATGCAAAAATAGAGATGTATTACGTAAACTATGAGTGATTTTATGCAAAATAAAATGGTTTTATCACATTTATTAGTTTGTGATGAAAATTTTTTATTCTTTTTTTAAAATTGTCACGATGGAGATAAAATAAATACATCAAAATGTTCTTCTTCAAAAAAAAAGGTTAACTAAGGTCATCGATTGCAACTCAACAACTTTGAATAAACCCAAAAGTAGCACCAAAGCATCCATCCGGATAGCTGCGGGCGAATAAGAAACACCAAAGCAAAACATCGAATTTTCAGCTTTCCCCCCTAACTTTATTTATGGTTCCCACCATGATTAAAGACGTGAGAGCATAGTTATAAAAACTGGACCGGGCGTCGAACCGGTGAGAGCTCCGGTTCCCGGTTTACCGGTTGAACCGGCGGCTCAAATCGGTTCGACCGCCGGTTTAATTGATTATGTTTCATAATATTTATAAAAATAGAAATAGATTTTAACATGAATGTGCTGAGCTCTAGTCGTGGAGTGGCGGTCATTCATCCTAGTGGGCATGAGATCGATTTCCAATGTCATCAAATTTGATAAAAATTTTGTTTTTGGATAATTATTAAGAATTTGATTAAGTTGTATAATTATTAATCATTGAACCGGCCATATAAACCGGCCGGTTCGGTCCGGTTGAACCCGGTTTTGACCGGTTCAATCCGGTCGAACCCAGTTTAACATGCATAGCGGTACATGTTATCGAATCGGACCGGACCAAGCACCGGTTCACGGTTCGACCGGTTGAACCGGCCGGTCCGGTCCGGTTTTAATAACTATGCGTGAGAGGCGAGCATTAGAAGCCTAATATCTCATACTACAACTCACAACCTCTCTTTTTTCCTTAATCACGCTTTCCAAATCTCATATTTTATGTATTATTCACATCTTTGATTACATTTTTTTAACGTATGCTGCGAATTGAGCAAGTGTTGCCGGTTTTGACCGGTTCAATCCGGTCGAACCCAGTTTAACGTGCATAGCGGTACATGTTGTCGAATCGGACCGGACCAAGCACCGATTCACGGTTCGATCGATTGAACCGACCGGTCTGGTCCGGTTTTAATAACTATGCGTGAGAGGCGAGCATTAGAAGCCTAATATCTCATACTACAACTCACAACCTCTCTTTTTTCCTTAATCACGCTTTCCAAATCTCATATTTTATGTATTATTCACATCTTTGATTACATTTTTTTTAACGTATGCTGCGAATTGAGCAAGTGTTGAACTGGCTGCTCTCTTTCTCACATGCCCCTCGTAGTTACGTGTAAAGAAAAAGCACCCCCTAACTTTGAATCATGCCTTTTTACCTGTCACAAATAGGAGTGTAACAATAAACCGATAAACCGATAAATCGAACTGAATTAAATCGAACCGATCAGTTTGGTTCGGTTTTATCAGTTCATCAGGCGGTTTCGGTTAACGTCCAAAGAAAATCGACCGGTTCGGTTCGGTTCAAAAATTTTAATTACAAACCGAACCAAATCGAACCGAACCATTTAAAATGCATATATTTTTCTCCTGCAAAACCCTAATTCTTCCCTCCTACCAGCTATTTTCCTGCTACGCCGCTTGAACTTGAAGCACGCCACGCTCTTTGGTATGCATCCTACCCTATATGGCTATCTGTACCTCTTACCTGTTCCTTCACTCTCTGCATCACTCGTTCAATTTTCACACTCAGATTTGTAGTCTGCAACGCCGTTTCACGCCGGTCTCCAGTCTGCACACGGCGCAGACAGTTGGAAGACTAAAACCCTAGCAATCTACTTTCACGAGTCACGCCCTGTAAGTCTCTCAATTTATCTGTTGCTGGTATGTCCTCTTTGTTGCTCTGTAAGTTCCTTCTAAATGCTTGTTCATCAATCCTCCAATTTTACAAATCTCTCCTTCTCCATCACCGCCAGTCCACCAATTCATCACCACCAGGTCACAAATCATCATCTCATCTTCACTCAATGGAGGCTGATTTCAGAATTTGATTGGTTCTAGGTATGTCACTAGACTGGGTACCTGGCCCTGCACATGCCGATCAAAGAAGAAGAGGACAAGTTCTCTGGAGAAATTGAAGGCAGTGTGACACTCAATGTGTTCAGTCCTCCAGATCCGGGAGAGAATGCTCTTAGAAGAAGCACGTGTATGCTTCAACTGAAGATAAAAGTAAGTGGTGACTTCTTCATAGATGGTGAGCAGAGTTGGTACGCATCAGGTACTGACATTGTGAAGTTCCCTAGAGTTATCTGGAGTCTTCTTACAATTAAGTGAATTGTGATGCAAGGTCAGTTATGCTCTTTATATTTGTTATTATTTATCATCAATAAACATGTCTGTTTGTTATTGGAAAGCATGATACAAAAGAATGGTGCTGAA
>NQLW01000070.1:200654-239241 GCA_002312845.1 Kalanchoe fedtschenkoi
TAGTGAGCTTGTTTAGCACCCATGGCGAAGAATTCGGATATGACTTCGAGGGGCATGCCTTTGGTTTCGGGAACCTTGAGGTAGATGAAGATCCAGGACATGACGCACGCCAATGCGTAAATGCTGAAAACACCAGCAAGGCCCAAGGAGTTGAGCATCGCGGGCAGGGAGTAGGTGATCATAATGTTGCCCAGCCAGTAAGTGAGGGCGGTTATGGCGATGCAGATGCCGCGGACTCGAGTAGGGAAGATCTCCGAGCAGAGGATATTCGGGATCGCTCCAAAGCCCATGACGAAGCAGCTCAAGTACACCACCACACCCACTGTCGAGACTGCCGCGTGCACCACAGAGCCAAAGTCGATGACGCTGACCACCACCATCGCCAGGAGAGACACTACCAGGACTGGTATTGTCGCCAGCATCAGAAACCTGAAACATGAAAATGTACTTCACTGCATTGCGCATTAGAAATTTGTCGACGAATACTAGTCTCCTTCAGGGTGTCTTTATATGTAAACTTATTCGCAAAAATGCAAAATTTTTTTTATACCTTCTGCCTGAGATGTCCATTAGCCTCATGGCCACAATTATGCAAGGAAGCATCATCAGGGTAGTCAGACAACTTATAAGAAGAGACGCACTGTCTGAGCCAATGCCAAGATTGGCCAGGAGCACGTCAACGCCAGCTTGCTTCAGAATCTGAGGTGTGTAATAGAGAACTCCATTGATACCTGCAAGCTGCACATTGCATATGCATTCAAAGAGTTGGCCAGAAAAGAATGACTAATTTTTGAAAAAACTAAATGTGGCTGAGTGTTTATTGGTGAGAAATAATCGTACCTGTTGGAGAATTTGCAGTCCTATACCGACGATCAATGCATGCTTCACTCCTGGTTCAAGAAGATCTCTCCAGGTCAAGCCTTTTGTTGCCACTGCAGCAGGTTGCATGGCTTGCTGTAGAGGATGCGCTCCAGGATCCTTGGTGCACAAAACAGACCGGCTTACAAGCGCAGCCGCCTGGATGACCTCGTCGCCGTCTCCTGCGATACTTCCACCTCTAGAGAGTGAAACAATGGATCCACGCCGGGAGCCAACTGCACCGTCTTCATGCAAATAAACTCGTTGAAGCACTTCCTCTCTTTTCCCATCTTTCCCAATTTTCTCAGTCTTTTTCCAAGCCAGCTGCCAGCCGCCTCCTATCCCCGCACTGCCCTCTCCTCCGCCAATTATGCTTCCGCGTCTCATGCTGCCACAAGACGGATCGGCTGGATCCTTGTCCATGCTGGTGGTCTGGCGTGTCAGCAACGGACTGTTCACATTGTCGTCAAAATCTGCTCCTTCAGCCGTTGCACTGGGCGAATAGTCGTCGCCATCAGCTTGGCTTTCCTCGTCCCACTGATCATTCTTCACATGGTCTGCGTCATTAAACATGCTTCCGAAGTTGGGCAAAAGGGTGCTCAACATGCTCCCTCTCATTTCAGGATTAGCCTCATGGACGCTACCGAATAGATTGACTAGAGGATCCATAAGAGGCACACTATGGCTGTTAGCCATGCTCCCAGCTCGAGAAGCGATCCCATACGTGCCCTGTCGGGTTACTGGCTTGGCGACCCACGACACTCTCTCTTCAGGTCCCAGAAGTGTGATCTCATCCTTCTTTTCACTCGGGTGAAAGATATCGTCCGCCAGATCATTCGCCGGACCAATTATGTATTCTTCTATCGTCGTTTCGCCTCCAACACCCAGACCTTCAACCAGCAAAGCCAGCTCTCCTGCACATTAGTCAGAGTAATTATGAGTTTCTTCCGCTCACCGGAAATCTAACCCCAAGAAAACTAAGAAAGAAGGACAGCATACCTGAAACATCTTCTCTGCCTCTTAGCCTCTGCAAGACCTCTTTGGCTTCAACCATCCGACCTTTACTCACAAGCCACCTCGGAGACTCGGGCAAGAAAAGCCAAGCCAGTAGGAAGAAGAGAAAGGAAGGAAAAGAAAGCAACCCCAGCATGAGCCTCCAGCTGGGAGCCTCCATGAGTGACATTCCAAAAACCATGCAATAAGACAGGAACATCCCACTGGAACCCATGAGCTGCGGGAATGTGTTCAGCTGCCCTCGAACTTCTGACGGAGCCGTCTCAGATATGTAAACAGGCACAAGTGTCACGGCAAGACCAACTCCAAACCCGTCTAACAATCTTCCTAATAGCAGGACGTAGACATTGGGAGCGCACAGCATCACTAGGCCACTAACGAAGTATAAAATGGATGAAAGGATAAGCATGGGGCGTCTCCCAACCGCGTCCGACACAGCTCCTGAGCATGTCGTGATCAGAGTGCCCCCTATAAGGGACATGGCGATTATCAGCCCTTCGATTGTGGGCTCAGTCTCCAGATGAAATTCCTTCTTGATATACAGAACTGAGCCTGCGAAAGAACACAGAAAGTCACTAAACTGACATGCTACATCCGGGGTGGTAACAAAAAACTTATGCAAGACCTGAAAACAGATATTCACATGGTGAATGGATGAATCAGAGATCGATGTTATCTGATTACAGAAGCTTATGTACCTGCGATGGTGGAATTGTCCCATCCTTGCAACATGTTGCCTACGGCGGCAGCAAGTGCCACCAACACGGCCCCTCTCATCATATTCTGATCCAACACAGCCTCTACTTGTCACTGCTTGCATGAAATCCGAGAGTGAGTGACAACAATCAGAAAAAAGAACATCCTAGGAAAATATCAGCAAAACACAATCATCTCTGCAATCATCAATTCAAATGCCCCTCTCATCATATTCTGATCCAATATAACCTCTACTTGTCACTGCTTGCATGAAATCCGAGAGTGAGTGGCAACAATCAGAAAAAAAAACATCCTAGGAAAATATCAGCAAAACACAATCATCTCTGCAATCATCAAATTCAAATGAAATCGGAAGAGTTCTGAAGACTCACAACAGACCAGTTGAAGCAAAATAAAAATAGTCGAATAAATCAAAGAGGGGTTAATCTGAAACAGTACGTGAGAGGCAATCGATCAACCTTAATAATCCACAACGGAGTGTCGGCCCATCAGACAAATACAAAACAATGCAGCGCGCAAGCAAGCAAACAGCGCTGGGAAACAAATCTGAGGCCCTACTACGAATGGGTTTATGATCGATGAAGCCTCATGCGCTCACCGGATCTTATGAAATCAGAAAGAAAGCGGAAAGTGCGTGCTGTTGTTCCAAGACAGTTGGGAAAGAAGCAAAGGAAAGAAAAGGAGAAAAGGGTGACGAGTTTCACGGGAGGTGGTGGAGATCGAGATGTGTGGAAAGGCAGAATCCGTGACCGTACAACCCCGGGGCCGATTTTGTTGGAAGACCAGACGATGACGCTTCAGCTCAGCTCAGCTGGACATTCGAATCTTTGTCGTCCTTTTCCTTCTAACGTCGTATGTATTAGTCATCGGCGTAATATCCGGATTCGATTCATGAACAGTTTATCTACTAATTTTAGAATATTATTATTCATAAAAATCAATCCACAAGATAATTAACGTGTCATTCGTTAAAAAATTAAAATTTTTAAAAACTAGTGATGAATGGTATTGAGTCACTTTGAATGTATATGACTCTCATCTCTTTAATTAGGCTGTGTTTGGTTTAGTAGAAATTTGGTGTATAGGAAATTTGGAAAAAATGAATTTTTCCATGAAATTCATTATATTTTTCCTTGTTTGATTGAAGGTGACAAACAGTGAAAAAAATACTAAAATATTTTTTATTTCAAAAAAATTTTCTTCATATTTTACATCTAATTTTTTTATAAACTTTTATTCTCATCTTCTCACAAATTTTTCATTCATATTTTTCACTAAATTTTCCTTTCCAACATAAATTTTCCTCAAACACTTATTTTCCACCAAATTTTCCTTAAACCAAACACAGCCTTAGGGAATGGGATTATGATCAAATTCTTTGCGGTGTTATGGCGTGATTGGCTTGCTTATAATATCCAGTAGAAAACAAATTGATAGACAAAATATCAGAATCGATTAGTCCTTGGTTGGATTCCAGTTGTCATATTTTCCATTGATTAAGCGCGTCTTTAGAGTCTTCTTCCAGCTTCTCAACCATATATGATGATAATGATTCATCTGCTTTCGTGAGTATTGCAACACAGTAAGGACTTAACAGGGTCTGTTTTTGTTCCGAAATACTCATCTGAAGATTATAAATTTTAATTATCAAAAAAATTCAAAATCATCGGATTCCTCACTGGAGCTAGAAGATGCAGATAGTAAAGTAAGAAACACAGTTCGGTACAAGCAAGGTGAAAATGGCTTCTTGATGTTTTGCAGCTTGACGGAACTATTTGGTATCCTCGGTTTGGTTTCTCAGTCTTTTGAAGTAATCACCAGCAATCCCAAAGCTCCAATCAAGACATACTGCACCAGACAAAGAAGTTCAGTAATCCTTTAGAAGAAATGCTTCCATTTTGTAATTTCTATTTTGCAATCTGACTTTCCAACGCATGTTCTTCCAACTTTACGAGAGTTTAATTTACAGAGACAAAAACTAAAAATTCACTTTGAACCAAAAGCCACAGAGCAGAAAAATATTTCACATTTTATGTGGAGAGCGCAAGTAAAACTTCGATGGAGGAAAAAAGTACCTTGATGATGGGCTTTTCAGTCATGATGATTGTAACCCAGCCAACATACGGCAAGAACCTATAAACAATCATAATATGATTACCATCTAATCGATGCGTGTATCCATGAAAGCGTTAAGTTGCTGAAATAATTCTTACCCCACAGCTCTGCCCATGATATGGTGCCTATTAAGCCACATTTGACCATGTGCATATAAAAGCCTGTCGTCCCCGTAGTTGTTGTCACCTGTAAATATCAAGCGTCAGGGATCAAATAAGCAAAGAGGGTGAAAGAGCACAACGGCACCATCCATGACCAGATAACACGAGTAAGAGAGAACAATTTCATGTTTATGAATAATCAATAAACGGTCTGTCATCTTTGTGGTCTCCGGTTCAAATCTCATTGGTGATTGCGTGTGTGAGTTTTAAAAAAAAAGGGTCATTATGGGCCATGATCTCTAATAAACTTTTTTCAATATCAGCATGCATCTAGTCACAATGGTTACAAAGAAGAAGTAGATATACTTAATTATCACGAGTATTCACCCAGCGCACCTTTTGTTAGAACATCAACTTCTCCTATATCTTTTCGTTCGTGAACCTGAAAAAGGGTAAAAAATCCGTCACAGGGAAGTAAACTGCATTAAAAGTTGATTAAAGAAAGAAAAACGTAAATCTGGACCCATCAAAATGAATCAAACAAACTTGAACAAACTCGCGTGGAAAATCTCAATTTAAGTGCATTCTAAATGTACTTCAAAAGTAAGAGGTTGTAAATGCCAACCCTAAAACATAAGGAATGTCTAAAATATGAGCTCATTTGACCAGCAAAGTGATCCAAAATTACGATCAACCTTATGATCGCCGAACTAGGTTGCATGCCAAGTGTGCACTTGACTCAGTGAGTAGATTTGCACCAAATTACTAGTAATTATCGGAAAGACCATTGAACAAAAGGTTCATTCTACTATAACGAAAGCTCTTCAGTGTCCACTCATGACGAAAGTGGTTCTCAAACTTTCTACACCATAGAAACACTAGCTGGAAGAGTGGCACGAAGTTAGTTACCTTTATCACACGATGGACAATAGGAATTTCCCTTCCCTGCACATATGAAATAATCATCAGGCATGATGGAACACGTTAGAACAAAATATCTATCTGTATTCCATCTCATGGTTGCCACTCCTCTTAGCACCATACATCAAGCAGAAATTTTAGAAGAACAAATTATGAAGCGAGATGGAGTCTGCCGTGCATCTTCATTGAAGCATAAATGTCTCTTATATAAATACATGGGTGAACTTTTAATTCTGTAAACAAATGACCTTAAATGAGCAAAAGGTTAGATTGTTTTTTTTGTAGTAGTACTCGTAAGCTGAAGGAAGCGTAGAAAGGTTATCTTCGAGTAAACGAGACAATAATGAGAGACTAAAAGCACTCACATCAATATTGAACACTACGATCTCCCCAGCTCGAATAGGATCATTACTCATGTGCAGAAACAGAATATCTCCCTGATTGAATAATGACATAATAAAATGAGATGTCAGAGATAAAGAACTTCCAAAGAAGAAGTAAAGCCCAAAACAGGAAATATGCAAAAGCATACTAAGTTGCACAAACAGGAACTTCGTAGATAGTAACAATATGTCAAAGTAGTAAAAAGAAACATGGACACTAGCATACAGATCATAAATAATCGACAATCTCATTTGAGTATACAGAGCTGTATGTTTCAAAAATCAACACTCGTCCCAATTCCCAAGCTAACAGTACAACAAAAAAAAACCCCGCCCACATGAAACAGATTTCTATAAAACCTGCAACAGTAACTCATCTGTGCAATATCCCACACTTCAGGCAATGCTAAATGGAAAATCACGCAGAAGGTTGCACCTAATGTATAATCTTATCGATGTCCATAATTGAGAAAAGAACAAGCGACAACAACATGGATATGATGAAAGTGATCATAAGGACAAAAAAAAAGTGATTCTAAGTTGCACATAATAGAAGAGAATGCATTTGTCTTTGAATAACTCGGAATCAAATGAGAATGCTTCTTACATTATTTGTACTTGAAACCTTTTACCTACACTCTCAGTTGCATTGCAACATCATCCCCAAAAGTATGTCATCATTCAATTTCTAAATGGAACACTTCATATATAGAAAACTATATAAATAAAAAGAACTCAAATATGTTATCAGCGCTCTGACAATATCTTTAAGATTTCGTAATTTAGTACATCGATTCTAATAGAAGTTACTACCCAAGAAACATGAAACATGAGAAGGTGTACGAGATGGCCGCCTACGACATCATATGAGCATTGGATTGTCAATTTCTTACCCTTTTAAAACCAGGTTCCATGCTTCCTGATAGAACAACAACAACTGGAGACTCACTTCCAGTTATACACATCAGCGCCTTCCATATTATTAGTGCAGATGTCACAATCATACCTGAAAACAAAACCATGCGCACTGTCAGAGGCACCTATATCTAAAAAACATCAACACGAATACTGTATCGCATGTAAAACATCATCCAAATTCTTCAAGAAAAATATCATTACTAATCAGACTAGCAAGCTAAATGCTGTTCTGATGATGTATCCCCAATAGAAATCACTAGGGAACCGGAGGTTTGGTTAAAATTCTAGAGAGTATTAGTTTACACTCAGAAAGTTGTGACCTTTTCTTCATATTCTATATATGTAAGCATCCCTTGATCTTAGAAAAAGTGAAACAATGACAATTGCAATGCTCGTATCCAGAGGCTAAAGCCACGATTCCAAATCCAGGAAACTCTTAAAATTCCATTTTTTTTCTCATTTTCCAGATCCTAAATGCATCGACTTATACAAAAGCAGTCATCTTTAGCTAACCTTCAATAATCCTGCTCACATGATAACGACATTGCTAATATAAAAAAACCCATCTACGTCACTCGTAATTCTTACAGATTGAAGAACAGTACGAGACAAATCGTGATGCCGGAGAGCAGAAACAATAAGAAAAAGACTCAGGGGAGATCAGGTGAATTCGAAAGACATGCGCAATCAGACACTGCTTATTTTTCTTAGATGAAATAGAGGGAAAGCGCGCTGACCAAGACTGACAGCCTGTGAGAGGAGCTGACGGATCTGGATGGATTTCACAGAGTCGATAGTCTCTCCAATAAACCCCATTGCGCAATTTTCGGTTTAATTCCGACCACTGGCTTCGTCACTCTCGAGTCTTGACCCAACCTCACCTCGATCGACCGACCAACAACGCCGTAACTGAAAAGAGAATAAACCCTTTTTTCCTCAAAAATCCGTCGCTTCTGGTTCAATTTCTTCGCTCTTTTTGGAAAATCGAGATAAAAATTAATTAACAATTTAAACGTAAATTTTATATTAAAATTTCATAATTTATTTTTGAGATAAAATCTAAAAAAAAATTCTGAACTATCACCAATTATCTAATTACAGTCTTAACCATCATGATTTTCAAAAAAAAATGCAATGAAAAAAATTAGGCTGATTTTCAAAAATAAAATTTACCATTACATTACTAAACTAATATTAATATAAGATTTAGATTTGTGTGAGAAAATTACGTCATTTGGTTATTAAAATAAATAATATCATTTTGTTTACATAAAGAAAACGGCGCATTTTCATACTCAATCATCCATAATTTTTAACAAAATTAATATATTAATTATATTTAAGAAATCAAACAAACTAATCTTAAGCATAATCCAAAATCAGCCCATTTTTTTCATTGCACCATTTTTTAAAATCATGGCAGTTCGTACCGCAATTGAGTAAGACGGTAGTAGTTCAGGGCCTTTTGAGTTTCCCCCCTTTATTTTTTAGGGAAAAAATTCAAAAAGGGTCCTTACTTACCACCACTTACCCAATTGCGATCAGAACTATCATGATTTCCAAAAAAGGTGCGATGAAAAAAAATTAGACTGATTTTTTAAAATAAGATTCACCATTACATTTCAAAACTAATATTATTATAAGACTTAAATTTGTGTGTGAAAATTATGTCATTTGATTACGTTTGGTGCACATAAAGAAAACGACATATTTTCATAACCAAATGACATAATTTTCACACATAAATTTAAATCTTATAATAATATTAATTTTAGAATATAATGATAAATTTTATTTTAAAAAATCAGTGTAATTTTTTTCATCGCATCATTTTTAAAAATTATGATAATTTTGATTACAATTAGATAAGTGTTTATAGTTCAAAACTCATTTTAAATTTTATTCCTACAATAAAAGATAAACACACACAAAAATTAAACAAGATGGCTACTCCACCATCATTTCCAGAATAAACAAATTAAACAAGAATTCGACAATAACAAGCCCTAATTTTCCAATACCGAATCGCTCGTGGAGTCGTGGCATTTAGGACTGATCAGCTGTCGCCACTCGCCACCTTGTTCATGGCCTGCTTTACGCGTCACGACGCCGTTCGGAGTGTTTTTAGCTGCGTACGACGACGTATATTGCCTGCTACAAAATCAAAGCTTCGCCTTTCTACAAAATAAAAGACTATGAGAAGCGATGAGAATTAGGGCTGCCGCCGGAGCGACAAGCGGAGGATCGGCCGCAAACGGAGCGACGAGGAATTCACCGGTGCGCTTTTCCTGGTATACGAATGGATATCGTAACATGCGAAATGATTATGATCGATTATCTAGGGTTTTATTCATGTTTTGAAATTCGTGTACAACTTTAATTTGCGATCGAGAAGTATCATTGAAAGCTCAAGGCTTGATGTATGTCTTGTTTTGGCAAGCGAAATGAGGAGCGGAGTATTACCAAAGTAGCATTAGTTTGTTGAGTCCTTTACTTCTGATGTTTTCTTCCAGATAGGTGTTTGTAAACAGTGGCCGAACTAGAAATTTTATTTCGGGGGTACGAAAATTTTTTTTAAACTGAATGAGGTACAAAAATAAAAAAATATGTACAAATTTTTTTTAAGCTAGCTGGGGTACAAAAATAAGAAATTTAATATTTTTAGACTTAATTGGAGGTACAAAAATAAAAAATATGTTATTTTTACACTAAGAAATGAACAGTTTGATTTTGATCTGGGTGGACAGCTTTATGTAACCGTATTTGTTTGACGCTTGATTGGCTGTTTTCAAATGTTGAGGAATAGACTGTTGGTTACACTGTTCATGTTGTTTATGTTTCAGTAGCAATCAGAACGAGATGCAGATAGGACTTGAGAGAAACCATGCCAGATCGAACCTTCTTCATCTTTTCCAGATCTTGGTGATGGAGATGATGATAGAGAGTGTTCGGAAGATCCAAGTTTATGTCATTCATCGAGTCAATGAACTATCAGATATCCGCATTGTAAGTCCATGCACTTATTAGTCTACATATGGTTGATTTCGTTTGTGTCTAGTCCGACATAATTAATTGTGTTAATGCAGTACGCATAGTTGATTGAAAAATCATTAGTATTAGAATGTGTCTTACAATTTGTTTCTAAATTTCCCCCACTGAACACGTAAAACTAATCTAAAATCTAGGTTGCACGAGTTCGTGTACGAATACTAGTATGGGTAGGGGGAATCGGCAATTTGTGAGAATTCAGGAAACGGGTACGTTATAGAAACGGCATATCTCTTAAGAATATATATATATATATATATATATATATATATATATATATATATATATATATATAATTTCTGTAACTGGCACGAGTTCTTCACTTGCCATATCTTCAGCTCGGCTCTTTTCTCCCATGTATGTTTTCTGTAACCCACACATGAGAAATATGTTCTCAGTACAATTCGAGCAATGAAACCTTATGAAGAGTTTGAGCTTTCAATTGAACAAAATGAAAACTGCATGAACCTAAAATAATTATGTGTGTGAAAATACCTCAAAAAACTCACGTGCTTTTTCACTATTACTCATAAATCTATCACAGAAACCTGAAAGACTTTCAAACTCAGTTCACTAGTAATTCATGTTATCCTTACCAGTATATCACCTAAGTCCATAATGAATACTCGAGTTTCACCGTTAGTCTCCTCACAAGAACAAGTTTCTCCAACACAACGTATTCTTTCTTATAATAGAAAACAGTAACCAGCGATACATCTTCAGAATAAGAAAACTATTGAGTTAACTTGCCGCACAAAACTTGCTAGCTACTAGTTATCATAACACTGATTTTATTGCTAAATGTCGTGCCATAACATAGTTTTACAACTTCTCATCAAGTACCTAACTTCAAATACCGTTTTTAAAACTTCTCATCAGGTACCTAACGTCAAATACCTCCAGGCCTCTGAATTGCTACTAAATTATATCATGAACATTCATTTCGTTCATTCCTATATTTGACCATGGGATACTCAACTTAGGAACCAAACATAGACATGTCTTTTGGCTTTGAATAGTCTAATGTGGTTGTAAATTGGAATAAAAATGAACTTTTTCTCGACTCCATGAAACGACGAATATAATAACACCAATGTAGATGAGAAATAAAGCTAGTATCCACTCACCTCCAAATTAGACACTTCATCGGCACCAAGAACAATGATAAAATTACAAGATATGCTACAAACATGTATAACTGATTGGTGAAAAATAAAAAGCAGTTAATCCATGTTTTCTTTATCGTTCAACATGTAAACTAAATCTAGATGATATTGAAGATGCTTACCATGATTGTTAAGATGCTGAATCCGACCACAACTACACACTTTGATTGACTCGTTCATTATCGTCCTTTGAAATAATGCAGGCAGGTAAAACCAAATACGCAGGCTTAATTTTAATTGAGTATTGAATCAAAGGTTAAGACAACCCCGGTTTGAAATCATTATTTAATACTTTTTGTTGAAAATAAATAGATGTGAATTATCTACCTCGAAATCTAACAATTTTGTACATATAGAATAACATCTTAGCATGTTTTAATTTTTTATTTATTTTTTGCACTATCGACACCCTAGGCCCCACCATCAACATTTATTTCACATATGACAACAATCATTATCTCTGCTTAGTTTGGCGGCACAACCATAAACGATCCTGTATCTAATTTTTTAAAAAATCAAATTTGATATTTGGTGAATTGTGTCTTGCTCCATTATTACGTTAGCTTTAAATGTTTGGGGAAATATTCTTAAGTTTTGGTTTTTGGTGATTTAAAAACTCTAATTTTTATAAAAAAAATTAGAAGTACGATTAATTGTAGGCCTTAATTGTACTTATATAAACCCCATTTTGAGTTTATGGGAGAGGTGGACTAGAAAGCTTTGAGTAAGACCAGAAAGAATATTGAGAGATTAGAGAAGTTTAGTGCAGATATAAACGTCGATCATTATGATCGAACTACATAATTCTTGTTTATTTTATTAATTTTGTTCGTCGTTCTTGTGCATATTTTGTTGCGCTAACAGAATAAAGTTTGACTCAAATTTACACTGCGCTTTCAGTTTCAATTTAATTTTCTGACCTAAATGTGACAACTCTAAAATTCAGAATTAATTGTTGCCACATACCTGATTTTCAATACACCGAGGACGTAGATGTTATGCGTCAGCGTCGTTTTGAATGGTTTGTCAGAGAATATGGTTTTAGTTTGATGGTAATGGCAAGGTTAAGGTGGGGGTTTGATGCTATTGTTGTGTAGAGAAAAATAGAAAATGTTATGAGGTTGTTCTGTATAAGCACAAGATATCAAATATTAGTAATTCATCATGCTATGACGACTTATCATTAAGTTCTTATTTATATTAATATCTAATGGATAAAAATGTGTAATATCTAAAGAATAAAATGTGATTCGATTGTAGTCAAGTCAAATATCTAGGGTAACATTCTTTTCTGGTACAATGCGCACTTGCGTCTTTTTGCCTCTGTATAGATAGATACGATCTCAGTCCGTTCCATTCATGGTTTTGAGATCATTTTGCTTATCTGGAGTTAATTAATTGACAGGATTTGAAGAACATTTGAGAAACACCACTCAGCAAAGTACAAAAAAAGGTCTATCAAAATGACATGGATAGTTGTTCTGATAGGGGAAGAAGATCTACAAGAAGATCATGACGTTGCTATGGTTGATGATGAACAACAGTCTGATTATGTCATAGTTAATAAAGTTATAAAGACAAAGATGGAAAAGGGGTTGGATCTCATGGGAAGATTCTAGTCAAATCAAATCATTCTCCCACACAATCGGCCGAAGGAGGAGTGGTTAAGCCCCATTTTTGCTTCACGCCCTTCGACGATAGTAGACAAAGCAAGAACCATATATCTGGTGATGGTACAAATTACTGTTATTTGTCTGTCAATGATGACATGATTGAATTACGGTATGAAATTGATCTTAGACGAGCTAAAAATTTTGAAATCAAACATGTAAGAGCAGATAGTAACTCTTTATTTAGTGCCATTGCTAGTCAAGTGTTTGGTGACTATGAGATGTATTATTTACGAGGCAGATTTGCATTTTTTTATGGCACACAATCAAGAGCACTTTTCTCAGCTTGTTACTGAAGATTTTTCGTCTTATTGTACTAGGAAGTAGAGAAATGATAAGGTTTATGGAGAGTGTGCAGAGCTTCATACTTTAGCTTATGCTTACAGCCGAGTAAGCCGAATATTTACTCCTACAGCATTGAATCTGTTAGTGTTGTGCATCGACCTTGTGCTGGCTATGATAGATTCTCTACTGCATTTTTGTACTGTGTTTCTACTGTTATTAGAATAAGACGGCTATCTTTTATTAAAAAAAGTTATTAAGATGCTGAAAAATTGATTAATCAAATAAAAATAAATCATTTATCAGTCAGCAAGAAGAGATGGTCTGACTATTCATATTCTTACAGATTCAAAAATTTGGCAGTCCGAGCACAGGTGGGTATGAAGTTATGAACTTACCCACATAATATTACTAATTTTAATGACAAATTTACCCATCTCTGTTTACAAAATTTACAGATGACCAACTTTTTCGTATTGCAAATGTTTTTTAATTGATAGATTTGTATTCGTTTAATTGCAATGTGCTCAATGCTCTATTGAACATGCTCCGGAAGAAGGCGGTGTTTCTCTTGCTCAAACCAACACCCGCTCATCTTTCCTGTGGCTGGGTAAAAAGTTTATTTGGAAGCTCATGTTCTTCTTTTATATAGATTGTACCAGTCAAGTGCAGATATGAAGTATTGTCTACAAAAGCTGAAATTCGTCCTGCTAAGACAGATGCAATCCACTGGGCTTGTCTTGAATACACCAAAGAATCTACTGTCAAGTGTCACACAGAAGATCAATGTATCTACTGGTAAGCATGCTACCAATGAACAATCTATATAGCCTTTTTTCCTACAAGAGTTACTTGTATTATGTAATATTAAAAATAAGAATGGAAAAAGTTTATATGCACTGGCATTCTGATCTGTCGAATTTTGTATAAGAGCCTACTTACTCATCCTCAAAACCAATAGGTGTTGACTTAGACAAGCTGGAAGCTCAAGCGTAAAAGGATGTATGTTAAAAACTTATTATGATTCAGTTTATTGTAATGCCAGTATGCCTCATATAAGCAGATTTACGTATAGTTTGAGCTAGTCATGAAGTGTGTATTTTAGCCGTAAAACATTCTGAGCATGTCATTTTACATAACATGATATAATTTTTAGGAGAAAGGAGGAGAAATTGGACGGCGGTTCGTAAATGAACAAGCCTTTCGCGTAGATTTATCAAGGTTCTAACTTCTAATAATGAACACACCTGGAAGTACATGCAAAAATCTTTTGTGAGTGTTGTTTGAAATTAATTTTGTGGCTCAGTTCTTGATTGATGTGTGTGTTCCTGAAATGTAGGTGGAGTCGAATGGAACTGTGTTGTAGACTAACTGCAATAAGTTGGCTCCTAAAAGGTGGAAGGAAGTCCCAGAGATGGAGTGGAGATGAAGAAGTGGGAGTATTCAAAGATTCTATGGCTGCCTTTTTTAATTTGTGGTGTTCATTAAGCCGATTTTACTGGTGTCAGATGTTTCATTTAGAAGGTTTTCCTGTCATACGTTGGCGTAGAATACATATCCAAATAATGGAATTCTTCATGTTTTATGAATTGCCCCATGTTTGCTCCATGAAAAAAGTATTTAAAATTCTCCATGTTGCCATGGGATGCAAAAATGCCTTGATTTGTATGTTGTTTCTGCTTTTTTTATAAAAAATAATTGTTCATAATTTTATGGTGATACTATTCTTTATTTGCAATAGGCTATGGCTGGTAGGAATAAAAGGCACTCTACATGGAAGCTTCTTTTTATTTTCTTGATCATGGCAAAAGAAGATGCAACCTAATGCTATTCATGGAGTCAATAAACTATCAGACATCTACTTTGTAAGTACAAGAAAATTTCTCTTCAACATGTGTTTAATATCATTTATTTAGTTCAATTTTGTCAGTATATATATATATATATATATACAGAAAGGATCAATTTAGATATTTTAGTATTTTCATCGTAACCAATCAGCATGCATCATATGAAAATGCTTGATGGGTGTAGAGATCGATGCTACTTGAATTGTATGTCAAAGCAGGTCTCTCTTTTAGTACTTGATACTTCCTCTGTCCTCTTTTACATGTCACTTAACCGAATTTTTTTGTTCACTTTTACTTGTCACTTACCAATTTTCAATGCGTATTTAATATCAACAACTACTTTAAAATGTCAAATATTAATCACTTCATTATCATAATCAATAAAGAATACATTCATCACCAATAATCATCTACCAATTTTACTTTTTGCACGAACTTTTTCAAAAAATTGTTAACCACCTACCTATTAAATTTGTTCAACCACTAGCATTAACTTCACCTTAATCTACTCAAATTAACCGTGAACGACATGTATTAGAGGACGGAGGGAGTATTGTTCTTTGATGCAAATGTTGTTCTCTTTTCTTCTTTGTCACATTTGTTGTTGGAACTTTGAATACATTGAAAATGTTTTCTGCTCAATAAATAAGAGACTTCTTCTCTTTTACAGCCCTGCAATAAATATGGCCGTTAGCTTCTGAGTTGATAAAGTTTGAAGGTGATGCGCTCTGGATGGAGCTCCGGGGATTGGCTGATAATGATTACCCACTCATCCGACTCTTTAGCTGCTGGATGGTCCGGTAAGCGACATGGCTCATCAGTAATGCTAAGTATTTACCAGTAAGCGACATGACTCATCGGTAAGCGATTCTTTAGAGGAGTTACATGCTTTTATGGAGACGCATCACACACGATGATGTCGTGATCCCTATATAAGGAATGTCAAATGGTTCAATGCGTGTCAAAACTCGAGAAATTTCACGGGACACACCTTGTGAGAGCAACTGACAACTCTATTGACATATGGAGCGCCATCAAATGGATGAAGCCTTCAAAGTGAGTATTGCACAACTTTATTTAGTTGATCATTCGACTACATGGTGCCGTTGGAAGCATAATTAGATCCAAATATATACTTCCTCCGTCCTCTAATACATGTCATTTAAGATTAATTTGAGTAGATTAAGGTGAAGTTAATGCTAGCGGTTGAACAAATTTAATGAGTGGATGGTTGATGTTTTTTTTTTAAAAATTCGTGCAAAAAGTAAAATTGATAGATTATTACTGGTGATGAATGATTTTTTTATTGATTATGAGGAAGAAGTAATTAATGTTTGACATTTTAAGGTAGTTGTTGATATTAAATATGCATTGAAAATTGTTAAGTGACAAGTAAAAGTGGACAAAAAAATTCGGTTAAGTGACATGTAAAAGAGGACAGAGGGAGTATATATAGAATGAGGTTCGGTTGAGAACCCCAAATCCATGTGAGAATTGAGAATTCAATATTTGTCCTTAGGATTGTTTCAATCCAACGCTGGTCATCACAACACATAAGACACGACGACACAACACACAACACGTGTCTACCCTCCACTACTACAGATTTTGGTTATTACCACGCTTTAATATTTTACCACGCTTATTATTATGAGCGTAGTAAACAATCACATAAAGCGTGGTAATTGGTTCACCCGCGATTGGGGCATAATCTATTACCACGATTTGAAAAGGAAAGCGTGGTAATAGGTTAAGTTGAAAATGGTAGCCGTTTTGATCGTTACTTATAACCATGCTTTCCTGTCCAAAAGCGTGGTAATAAATAATAGTTAAAACTCATCGTTTTAGGCATTTAACCTATTACCACGATTTTCATCAGCAAGCGTGGTAATAGCTTAATTAAATAAAATATTTTTCCTTTTAATTAGTCTATTACCACGTTTATTGATGAAAAGTGTGGTAATAGGTTAAGTAAATAAAATATTTTCCTTTTCAATTAGAATTTTTTATCACAATTTTATTTTTAAAATCGAGGTAAAAAATTTAACAAATATTTTTTATTAAGCTATTATGTTACGAACCTATTATTGTCAACTTAAATGAAATAAAATAAAATCTAATTACCAATAACCACGCTTGTAATAAAAAGCGTGGTAATATATGACTTTATCATCACGCTTACAATAAAAAGCGTGGTGATAATTAATACTTTTACCACGCTTCTTGCTAAGAAGTGTGGTCATAGTACTCAAATAATTTTTAAAAAAATAAATATTAATGTTACATAATGTTGAAGATTGTCATTGATTAAAAATAAAAATAAGTTATAAATTAATGATGCCGTTATGAGGTAAATCTTAAATCCTAAAGGTTAGATCATACATCTATAACACTTAACAACATGCATAATATATAGTCACTTAATTATTAACTTACAAACTAAAAATTCACTTAATTTTGTTATTGCATGTAATAAATTCAATCTCATTAACTTACAAATCATAAAAAATAACTTACTTATTTATAATTACATAAATAAAAACAAAAACAAAATAAAATTGAATTACAAATTACCACGCTTTTAATCACAAGCGTGGTAATAGGTTTACTTATCACTACGCTTAGGACAAAAAGCGTGGTGATAAGTCAACCTTTTACCACGCTTGTTTCTAATAAGCGTGGTAATAGGTACTTAAAATGATTTTTTAATATATTTATGCATGTCACATAATGTTGATGATTGTCATTGATTAAAATTGAAAATAATTTATAAATTAATGATGCTTTTATAAGGTTGATCATAAATCCTAAAGTCTAGTCCATACAATTATAACACTTAACAACATGCATGATAGATATCTCATACATAATATTCTCAATATATATAACTTACAAATAAAAAATTCACTTAATTTTTGTTACTACACATAATACATTCAATCTCATTAACTTACAAATCATGAAAAATCACTTACTTATTTATAATTACATGGATAAAAACAAAAACAAAATGAAATTGAATTACAAATCACCACGCTTTTGATTACAAGCGTGGTAAAAGGTCGACTTATCACCACGCTTGGTGATAAGTAAACCTATTACCACGCTTGTTTCTAATAAGCGTGGTAATAGATACTTAAAATGGTTTTTTAATATATTTATGAATGTTACACGTTAATTAAATAAACTATTTTCTTTTTCAATTAGAATTTTGTTACCATGTTTTTCTTTTAAATTTAAGCATGATAAATATTAATAAAATAAAAATGTTAAATTTAAATTAAATTCTGTATTAATACGCTTCTTACATAAAACGTGGTAATAGATATTACACAATCCTCTGTTTCCACGCTTCTTGTCGCATGTTCACTTGTTACCACGCTTCATAAGAGAAAGCGTGGTAGATAATATAATTAATTAATATGTTATCTCACATGGTAACCGTCTTCCTCCCCAATTCAGTCCAGAAAAATCTATTCACCCAAGTATCCGGCTTTCTCTCTTCTCCGCTTCAATCTTCACTCATCTCATCACCATCTCTTCGCCTACTACATTCACCATCTCTTCGCCTACTACAAGATGAAGCCGCCACCTTACCTCTCGACCTCGGATTTCAGCAACGACACGACCGTAGCCACCATAGGAACCGCCAGATCTGATGAATCGCCACCGCCTCACCCCCGCATGCCTCAGCCAGTGGTCAGATCTAGCTAGCCGACCATAGGAACCGCCAGATCTGATGAATCGGAGCAGCGGAGTCCAAGCATGAAGATCTGATTTGCAAGCCACCGATTCAAGACGTAAGATCCATGTTTTGATCCGCCTTCCAACCCTGCTCGGAAACCTTTTCAGCTCTTGCCGTCGCCGCCCTCTTCTGAAGCGCTGAGGGTATGTGATGGCCACTACACATTCGGTTTCCGATTGATAGCATTTTCTGACCTAAATCTCTAATTTAGCAAACCAAATGCGACCAACTCGTCTCTGTCTCTCTATTGATTCTTCTATTGTATCTATCATCTGCTGATTTAAGGTTTTCAGTTTGGGTCTTCTCATTGTGTCTCGCTTGGGGTTGGATCATTCCTCAAATGGCCTCGCCACGATGCCACCAAATATGTCCTTATTCTATTTTGGAGTATATTTAAATATTTCAATAAAAAAAAGAATGAAGACGAGCAATGAGGAGAAAGGCAAGAGAAAGGGAGCAATCGACTTATTCAATGACTAATTTGTCCTTATTCTATTTTACTTATAATTATTTGTTTATTTTTTATAGTAAATGACTAATTTGAGAGCCAAGAGAAAAGGAGAGAAATCACGTTTGAGCAGATGTAAACTTGGAAATTTTTGAAATATAAAATTGTATTTGGAATTATGAAAAATTAAATAATTAAAATATATTAAATTAGATTAATTTGTAATTTAATTTTTTTTAAATAAAATTGCTCTATTACCACGCTCGGTACTTTAACAATTACGACGGTCGTATTCACCACGCTTGATAAACGTGGTGAAAGCCTTAGAATAAGCGTGGTAGTAAGTCTGGATCTATAGTAGTGCCTCTCAGCCATTAGATCTTCTCATCCAACAGTCAAGATTGAGTTTTCAGTTCTCACCAAATTTAAGATTCTCAGTATATATATAAAAGATTTGCACATGGAAAGAATTCATTATCAACTTAAGAAGTAATTATATATCGGACATGCTACTTATGAGGCTAAAAAACACAAAGAGTTATGTCAAGACTTATGATTTCAGAAGTATATGGAAGACTCTTTGTTATTCATGCTTCAACTTTCGGATGTTAGTAAGGCCAAAATCATCGCTGATCATGCATCTAGTGTTGCAGGGCTGTAAAAGAGAAGAAGTGTCTTATTTATTGGGCAGAAACATTTTCAATATATTCAAAGTTCCAACAACAAATGTGACAAAGAAGAAAACAGAACAACATTTGCATCAAAGAACAATATCAAGTAATAAAAGAGAGGCCTGCTTTGACATACAACAATAAGGCGGCACTCGAGGCGCCATCAACTCATCAATCCTCATATTTAGGCGACATCATGAACATACACTTGGCCACTTGACTGACTCATCTTCACCGTGAGTCTTAAATCCACCATTCGGTGATAGAGCTTGTTTGGCCACTCTTAGATTTCGGAGGCCAAGATTGTTGCCTGTGTGGCTTCAATGACATTTGATAGAGTTGTCAAAGTTAATAAGATAAATTTGTAAATTAGGTTATATGAGTTAGATTATGATGTAATGAATTATGAGTTTTTATTTAATGAGGATTGAAAAAATAAAAAAATATTAAAACAATGCGGTTTTAATAAAGAAAAGTGTAAGGGCTGGTTAAACAGTCCGAGGATTGAATAGATAAATTATCATAAATATATCAATCTCACACTTAGGGGTGTACAAAATCCGATCCGGACCGAAAAATGATTCGGAACTGGATCGGATTGGATTGAACCAGACCGGACTGAAGGATTCCGATTCGATCTTCGGTCTAGTAATTTTTGGGATTCTGATTTCCGGTTCGAACCGGAATGGACCGGTTTGGTAATTTTTAATAAAAAGTTTCATTTTTATTAAAATAATTATATATATCTTCTTTAATATATAAATAAAATTATTTTAATTCACACTCTAGTAAAATTTAATTGATTTTTCATTAATCCGGTTCAAACCGGTCCGGTCCGGTCCAAACCCAAAATTTTTCTGTCCGGTCCTGTCCAGACCTATTCAAATCCAATCCAATCTTCGGTCCTTACCATTTCTCAATTCCGGTTCCGGTCCAAATCGGTTCCAATACGATCCGATTTTGGACCGAAGAACACCCTTGCTCACACTGTAGATACATGAAGATTGCAAAAATATAGTTACACGTATAATTTGAAGAAACAAGACATAGAAATAAAATATATTTTTAAATTTATAATGAAAAAAATAATTTTCATGTATAAGTAAATAGTATAATAGAGTTAATAGAAGATTTTGATGTCTTCCCATTTGTTCACTTATTTTTTTCCTTATATTTTTCTTTCTCTGCTCCATTTGGTAGCATGCAAGATGATATTATTAATATCATGATAATGTGTTTGATTCAGAATATAAATACGAAAAATTTACATTTAAAAACACATATTAATAATACTTCCTCAATAAATAGTATTACACGCATAAATAATACAATTTACCAAACCTGCATTAAAGTAAACCCAATCCCAACCCAATAACTAATTATCAAGAAAAGCCCATCAAATTGCTTAACTAATCCTGTTTAGTGGGCTGTTAATCAGGACAGGGCTGACTAGGGTTGAGGGTTTTAGTTTGTTCTGGTTTCTTCGTCTCTGTCATCATCGCGTTGATGAAGTCTTGTCAGTGGCGCACGGAGCCGACAAGGGCCCGCGTCTTACTTCGCATATGTTCGAGTTCAGATTGAGGGTTGAGCTCTGGGAAATGGAAAAGAGGAGAATGGGGTGGGAGGATCGACCTGGGTATCACTACTACGGCCTCTGTACAGTGGGAGGTATGATCAGCGCTGGAACAACCCATCTCGCCATCACTCCCCTCGACGTCCTCAAAGTCCACATGCAGGTTCACTTTTTTCTCTTCATTCTGGCCATCAGACTTTCACATTTTCGCAATGAACGGTTTACATTTGGAAGATATTGGATGTGCAAGGTCCCACTCTTCATCCGTATGTGTAGATTGTTTGAGGCTTGCTGTTACTGAGCTGGTCTTCTTGACACCTTAAACAATTGCCTGGTGCTTCCAATCCATGATATTATGGACAATTGCCATCTTCAGGATTGTGGGTGTCTGTGTGTCTCATGTCTCTGGCGAAGATATTATCAGTCTCTTTGTTCCCATCGGATTGATAGTGTTTTCGATTTGAGACTCTTTTGCTATTTATTCTCAGGTGAATCCTATCAAGTACAACAGCATATCTTCGTGCATCACCACTCTTTTGAGAGAACAAGGCCCTTCCGCTTTTTGGAGAGGTTGGGCTGGGAAGTTGTACGGTTATGGTGTTCAAGGTGGCTTCAGATTCGGTCTTTACGAGTACCTTAAGGGATTCTACTCGAATCTTTTGAGAGACAGTAACAGAAGTTTTATATACTTTGTTAGCAGCGCATCCGCTGAAGTTCTAGCAAACCTTGCTCTATGCCCATTTGAAGCTATTAAAGTCCGTGTTCAGACACAGCCTCATTTTGCCAAGGGATTGCTTGATGGCTTTCCTAAACTGTATGTGACTGAAGGCTTTTCAGGGTACGGTTACTTTCAGTACTGAAACACTACTTTTTCGTTCATTTGCAGTGCCTCAGTTCTAACTGGATGTACCCGTTTGCATTTGGTGGCAGATTTTACAGAGGCCTCATTCCACTCTGGGGCCGTAATCTTCCGTGTACTGGTCACATTTGAAAGTTTGTTTCTTCAAATTTCATGTCACGCAGTTTGACCCATTTTACACTCGTAGCATTGTAAGGTTTCCAGTCTCGTAGTTTCTCTGTCAAATATTTGATTCACACTCATTTCACCTGGTGGTGCAGTTTGTATGATCATGTTCTCCACCTTCGAGCACTCGGTGGACTTAATTTACAGAAGAGCGGTGCAGAGAAGAAAGGAAGACTGCTCAAAACTTCAGCAGCTAGGTGTGACATGTTTAGCCGGGTATGCTGCTGGTTCGGTTGGAAGCTTGGTTTCCAACCCTGCTGATATTCTTGTGGCTTCTCTTTACAATGAAAGAACAAAGAGCATCAAACAGGTGAAACAGCATGACCCAGAGTAAAGTACTTAGTGTTAAGTACTACTTCATGCTCAATTCATGTTTGTTTCGCAATACAGGCTATCAAAAATATTGGGTTCGTCAATTTGTTTACCAGGAGCCTCCCTATCAGAGTTATGCTCATCGGACCTGTAGTAACCATGCAGTGGTTATTATATGACACCATCAAAGTGTTAAGCGGGCTGTAAGTGTCTGATGTCCACTTGGTGATAATTACTCCACCCTTCAATTCTAGAGGGCTAAGGTTTTGCTCTGATTTGTGGCTCTGCAGGCCGACAAGCGGAGAAGTGAGGGCAGATTCTACTGCACACAAAAATTGACAATATGCAGCTTGTAAGGGATCTAATGTTATTGTATAGGTATTGGCATCCATCACTGGGTGACAACCCATGTCGAATTCTTGGTGCATTGTGTACCAATTGCAGCTGGATCCAATTTTTGAACAGTTTCTATCTCACTGTTAGGTGCAGGAGCCGCTGCTAGCTTCCTGTATTTAAATTGCAATTGCAAATGGGTAATCTAGAAGCTGTCATCTTCTGTCAATGACAAACACACTACTGATTCCTCTCTTATCATAGTATCTTTCTGCCATGTATCATAATATCTTTCTGGTTCAGTCAACTCTGGGAAGTGGGAACCAAATTAGGCGCTTCTTATTCAAGGTTCTTAATTTCATCTAACAATCTCTCACATTTGATAGAGTGTAAGCACCTGGATCTTTCTCCAGATGCATACATTACATCTGCTGCTACCGATTCTGGGACGCTATTTTGTTTAGAAATCAGGTGGAATTGCAGATCACATCCTCTCCTAATCCAATCCACATCAAATCATAATCTAGGAAGTTTCTTGTACATCAGGAACTCATCAAACATTTCAGCTCCCAAGACAAAAAAGTCAACTTCTGAAATGAAAGCCCAAATATTGATTTCATGCATGTTTCCACACATATAGATACAGGAGGTTTTGGATAAGCTTAGGCAATGATTAATGAGATACGGGGGGACCGAAACCAGGGTCCAGCCTGTTAATAGGATACAGCTAGGGCCAGCTTTGTTCCTACTTTAACCCCACCACCCATGCTGGTTGTTTCACTCATCAGTTCTAATTTATATACTTATATGATCATCTCCAGCTTCTTCTTCTTCTTCATGGTATGTCTTTTTGTTTCATTTAATGACAGATTAAACAAACAAAACCCACACATAATCACATGCCACGGTCTCAATACATCACTCCATGTGTTCCCATGCCTATTTGCCAACACCACACCTCAACCTTAATGTCATGGCCATGTTCCTTTACCCAAGAATTATACATGGCTGTGATAGCTTACAAGTTTGCCGCTGACCATATTGAATGGTTCGGTAAGAATCGGTCAAACCCACAAGACATCCTCAGTAGTAAGTTACAGTGGGCAAGAACAACATCGTAGATATTAACAGATATGCATGGTATACTAGAATCCCTGCGAAAATGACTTTCGATTTTTCTTTAGGTCAGGTGTAGGAACTGGTAAAACTCGAACAATCAATATCCTTGAAGAAAAGATTGACTACGACTACCACAAGGTAGTCGAATCCATATCTCTCTCTGTTTATTTTGAAGTCAATGCCGGCTGAATTGTATAACTCAATTTTACCTCTACACAGCATCATTTGACTAAAGAGATGGGGATAATACAGATTCAGAAGACACAGACATGACATGCTGATTAAAGAAGAAAACAAATGAAAAAATAACAGGGGGGGTCGAGAGTCTAGCGTATGGACAAGCAAGAAGCCAATGTTGCGCGGAAACATCAATCTGACCTGTTCTGCAATAGAGATGTCTAGTGATCAGCCACCACCAATTGACAGGATTCACTGCGATAGATTATATAATGGCATCAGTGAATGAAGTTTTTTTTATTTCAGAAAATAAGATTATAACTTACCACAGTGACGTGCTAGCTACCCATCATTTCTGAAAAGGTGCAGCTTCTGTTTTCATATAATCCAACCCGCTGCGCTTTCGTTTATTTGATCTCGAGAAAAAACATCTCTGCGCCCAAGTTTTTTTCTGCTTTGTTGGCTGTACTTTCACATCCTTGTTGGCAACAAGATCGGACATAAATTGAACAACAGCCTGAGAAAAGTCAGAAAGTTAACTTTAGGAGTAAACTAGTACTACATCAAGAAGCAAGGATATCAAACATCAAGTGAGTGAACATATATAAACCTGTGCACCCTTCTCAGCTATGTGTCTTGGTGGCACTTCCAACGGATTCTCTTGTATTCTTAGTACACGTAAATTTGTTAGCATCCTGAAAGATTCAGGAAGGACTCTTATCTGATTGTTGCTGATGTCAAGTTCCTCTAGATTCTCAAGGTTCCCAATTGATCTTGGAAGAGTCCGTAGATCAGCAAAGTTATTTCCAACATTTATCTTGACCAATGAAGTGGCAAAACACAAGCTCTCAGGAACCGATTCCAGCTCATTAAAACTTATATCCAACTCCCTCAAACGGAGTAGAGAGGACATTGTAGTAGGCAACTGCTTGATGTTATTGTACCTAACAGATAGAACCTCTAGGGTCTCAATTCTTCCAACAGCTTCGGGTAGAGCTTTGAGTCGATTGTAGTCAGCACGTAGCTCTTGAAGTGAAGTGCAATGACCAATAGTGTGTGGAAACTCTTCAACATTATTAGTCTCCACATTCAATTTCTTCAACTTACCCAGTGACCCAACTGACTCAGGTAGTTGCTGGAGAAGATTAGAGCTCAAATCAAGCTCCTCAAGATTCAACAATCTTCCAATAGTAGAAGGCAGAGAAGTCAACTGATTACCCCTAACATCTAGAATCACAAGGCTGAAAAGATTGCCAATTGTATCTGGAAGTTCACTGATTCTATTGGAATGCAAATCCAACTTAGTCAGGGATGCAAGGCCGCCTATTGTCGTAGGTAAGGCTGAGATCCTGTTCTCTGACAAATCTAAAGTAATTAAAGTTGATAACTTGCCTATCGAGTCAGGCAGCCACTCAACTTGATCCAGTAACTTGTTCTGCAAATTCAGCTCTTTAGTGTCTTTCTTAGAAGAGACTTCAATCAAACTAGCAAGTCTGATCAAACTAAGCTTATCACCATCCTGACCTGCACAATCCAAGTCATCCTTTATGGTCAACCAGACCTGAAAAACAAAAACCAAATCAGCATCCAAAACAGTAAAAGAAACTCACCAGAAGTGATTGATGGGTTAAGTGTGGAATCAACTATCTGGGGCTTGGAGAAACCCAAGGCTGTTCCAGTTCCATCCCCATACAATTTTGCCTTACTCTTGGTCACGTAACTATCATCTCTAGTAAACAACTCTGAGCTCTTGGCCACTTCCTTCACAGAAGAACTAAAAACGGTAGGCGTGAAAGCAGCTGGAGCACTTGTTGTGAACAAATTACTAGACGCAACAGTCTGCGTCGAACCATTAGAGTACTCAGCGTGACTGTAGTGACCAGAAATAGACGAGTCACCAGAGGGAATGCATCTGGATGCTCTCTGAATCATTTCGTCGAACAACATGTGGAGATTCTCAAGATCCAGCAGCCGCAAAGCCTCACGCTTCTGCTCCATGCTCTGATAGAGAACAAAGCTCTTCTGCATCTCAAGCAACACTCCCATGAGCTCCTGCGGAACTTGCGGACCCTTGGGCTTCCGGGCGATGGCCTCCAGGCGCAACTGGTCCTCCTTCTCCAAATTCTGAATCAAATCCTTGGCTGCCTCCACCTCTTCAATCGCCGGCCTCGGCGGTAGAGATCTGTGCAGCCGCATGATCTCATGCACAACGCCATCCACCGAATCCAGCGACGAACCCGCTTCCATTTCCGAAGACTAGCCCAAAACCGCAGCCACAAAGAAGAGAAGTGTATCTACTTTACCTGGTGAAACTCGCAGAGAAGACAAAAGACCCAGATAGGAAATTTTAAAGGGATTATCATCAGAAGCAAACTGATTCGCCTGGCTTGACTTCGCTGTGCTTCTACTAGCTTCTAGAAAACCATTCCATCCTTCCTCGTGAAACTTTTTTCTCAATATATATATTACAAAAAAAAGATGAAGACTTTCACTATCGAGTCCACTCAAACAAGAAACTGTACAAAAGCGAAACAGAGGACACAAGCACGAGGCACATCAGGGGAAGGAGAAGAGTAGAGAAAATATAGGAGTGAGAGAAACTGCAGAAGAAATTGAATTCTGAAAAAAGGAAAAGAGACAGACAGAGAGAGATAAAAGTAGTGAGTAGTGAAGAGAAATGGGGTTGAATATTCAAGCGTTAATAATGGAGGAGAGATTGAATGCGGGGTGGCCGTTTCTTGATTGATGGACGCGATCGGCTGTGTGAGGATTCAGCGAGTATTGCAAGAAGCAGTGTGCGGGAAAATCCAGCTAATTTGCTGCCGTGATTTAAATAAAATTCCGTGTCTGGTTGCGCACGAGGAGGCTTTGAGACTTGTTGATTAACCAGTTGTTGTCGGAAATGGAAGATGGAAGTAAAAGCTGAGAAAGAAGAAGAAGAGGAAGTTGGAGAAGAAGATAGCGCAGAGCATGATTGCACATGGTTGGTTTGGTTGGCTGTCCCTCCCAACAAGATCCTTAATGGGCTGGTCGGATCTGAGTTTGGGCTGCAGCCCGCTAGCTGATCCAATCGGATCCGGATTCGACCCGACCCTGATTGTGTTTCGGATGTGCTGTTTTGATTCCTAAACCCTAAAAATCGCGCGAATTTGGAGACCAACGTTGCAACTTCAACCGCCGAGTTCGATTTCAGCTTGGGTGGCATTGATGGAGATTTCTTTGGGAAAGCTTCCGTTTGATCTCGATTTTCATCAGTCCAGTCAACTGGTTGCGGCGGGACTCATCAGTGGCGACCTTCTTTTGTGAGTCTATTTGATTACTGATTTGATGCATAGAATACCTCTTTGTTTTCATGACTTTGAAAGTGGTGGGATCTGCTTCTGCCTTGATAGGTACCGGTATGCGTCAGACTCTGCACCTCAAAGGTGAAGTTTTGAAGTATTTGTTTATTTTTTGGTGAATTTGTCACATTTGATAGAAGAATATTGATTTTGGTTCAGCATTTTTCTAGGTTGTTGGATGTTCATGCCCATACTGAATCATGCAGAGCTCTTCGCTTTATTAATGGAGGTCAAGGTGTTACCTTTTCTCCTTCTTATTCAATCTACGATCATCATTGAGTTTGTCTTTGTATCAAGAACTGTAGTTCTTTCTCAAACTCATTAAGGCATGTTCATTTATGGGGTAATTTGTGAATTTGTGTAGCGATTCTGACTGGTTCGCCTGATTGCTCTATACTTGCTACTGATGTGGAAACGGGATCAGCCATTGCCCGACTAGAGGATTCTCATGGGTGAGTAATGAGTATCCACGATGTTTAGTGTTTCCCTGAGATATATGATCTCATAGATATTTCTTTGTATTGGTGATTATGAATGTGTGATGATGTTTTTCTCACTAATTTTCTGTGTTTCAGGGCAGCTATTAACCGACTGGTCAACCTCACAGAGTCAACCATCGCCTCGGGAGATGATGATGGATGTATTAAGGTGCCCTCCTATTGGAAATCCATGTTTTGCTCTGTATTATTGTTTTCTTACGAACCAACGATTACACAAGAAAATTATACCCCAAAAGGGAAATGAATGTGACCTTTAGGGCCGTGATGGATTATAGTATTGATCCAATGGAAATCATATGCTTACTGGAGAGGATGATGCTATAAATTTGTATAGTACTTTTACACTTTGGATGGCTAGACTCATCTCAAAAGCATCAAAAGTTGTGTTCACTTCTGGCATTTCGTGCTCTTATATTTGTATGGATTACTGAGGGCATCAAAATGAATGATACTTACGAGCGTTCACTAAAACACTATTGAATTTGAGACTTGAATGCTTCTTGGTGTGCACCCTGTTTCATATTATTCATTTTTATTTTGTGTTTTATGAGATAGCGGCTTATTGGGCTCTAGTAAAGGTAATTGAGTCCTGAGCAGTTTACCATAGTTTACTTGCTCATTTATTTTATATTCCTCCGTCTTTATAGGTCTGGGATACTAGACAACGGTCTTGTTGCAGTACTTTCGAACCTCATGAAGAATATATATCTGATATGACATTTGCGAATGATTCTATGAAACTGATAGCGACAAGGTAAAAAGTTGCAGACAACTTGCCCTTTTGATTATACTTGTATGTCTAAGGTTTCAGGTGCATTTTTTATGAATTCCTCTTCTGTTGTACCTGAATTTTACAAATTCATTTCCCATGGATGTCTCCTTTATTTTTGTGTCTTTTGTGGTAGCTTCTTGTAGTTTCCTTAAAGTACATGATGTGACTCTTGTATGTAACTCTGACATTTGTTGCATTTTGCAATGTTCAGTGGAGATGGAACTCTGTCAGTCTGCAATCTGCGATCAAACAAGGTTCTCACCATTTGCTTTGTTTTTTGCAACACAATGAGCGGCGCATATCCTTTTGCTCTAGTAAAAATGATTTACATTTCAGTGCTTGCAATAAGTCACCTGAATATGTAAAGTGCAGATACAAACTCAGTCAGAGTTTTCAGAGGACGAGCTTCTTTCAGTCGTCATTATGAAGGTACAATCTTTGTTCCCAGTGTGATCTAGTGTAATACTTCATCTCATTGTACAATCTATACTCATTGGTGGAAAGTAAAACCCCTTGTTTGGCAGCTTTTAATAATCATTACGTGTCAGGATGAAGAAAAATATGTCATGTCGTTGGATGACTTAACATGATGAGCTTGCTGATCAAATCAGTTATAAATATATTAGGTTTAACTGAGACCAAGTCGCTTAACATCTTGTCATGTTAAAAATAAACACAGGAATCATCAGTCATAAATGCATTAGTCATATTTAATCTGAATGAACTTCCTCAGAATGCTTGTGGAATAGATATACTTGATAAATAAAATTTATTGATATATTTTTATATTACAACAACCTATGCAAGGTTCAAGAAGATCAATATGAATTAAATTTTTTGGCATGGTCATCAGGAGTCCAGAAATATGATGTTTTGTATTTTCAAACTATAATTCTTTGTCTTCAGAATGGGCGTAAAGTAATATGTGGAACACAAACAGGCAATTTGCTATTATACTCATGGGGCTTTTTCAAAGACTGCAGGTACCTTATGCAATTCAATTATTACTGTAATATCTAAATAGAAAAAGAAGTAGCTCAGTAGCTCAAAGCATGATTGTAAGCAAAATATCTGTTAGTTACAGACGTATTGTTAATAAGGATGATGTCTGTTTATCTAATATTTGGCTTACTATGATACTAACGGCGGCTTTTGATTTTTTTAGCGACCGCTTTGTTGATCTAAGTCCCAACTCCGTAGATGCATTGTTAAAGGTGATGGTCTCTATCAGTATTCACTCATCAAAAAACGTCTGATTGTTATGGCATCTCAAATAAAATTTACCATATGTGCCAGTTTGATGAAGATAGATTAATTGCTGCATCTGAGAATGGGATTATCAGGTGAGACGAGGTTTTCTGTGAAACTCTGCTTTCAAATCAAGGTTTTGAGAAGATCGTTGGAAATAGCTGACAGTCCACTACTTGTTGTCTGTAAATAGCTTGGTTGGCATATTACCTAACAGAGTTATCCAACCAATTGCAGAGCATTCAGAATATCCTGTGGAACGCCTAGGTAAAATAATGTGCTTCCTTGCCCTCAACCCAATAAAATCCATGTTTTGGTGCCTTATTGAAGAACTCTTACCTTTGTTTTTTTTTCACCTTTTGTCTCTCTCAAGATAATTTATTCACCTTGTTCAACAACCTCCTTTCCATTTATATAGCTGTTTATTTGTACATTTAACTTAAAACTACAAAAAAAAAAAGAACTTCACTGTCTGGTTAGTCTCACTTGTTCCCCCATTAATCATATTTATTCATGCTTGCTTTTAGTTGAATCCGGCCTTCCAGATGTGTGTATTTATTCACGGGAAACCCTAAAATGTGGACATAATTTTCCCTGCTTGTGTAATGCATCTAGTTGCCGCTCTTATTTGTTATGTATTTGCAGCATTTTCTCATGATCAAAAGTATCTTGGAAGTATCTCACATGACAATTTCTTGAAGGTACCTTTCTTTAATTTGCTTCAACTAATTAATGTAGTATTTCCTTGGGTCTTTGGTGGCCAAACTTTTTTAATGTTGATAAATGGACATGATGAGTTTTCTTTAATTCCCGTTCCTCCCAAGTTCCCTAGACTGCAACTTGGAAAATGTGAACAAGTGCATATCATTAATAATATGTGCAGCAATGGAATGGAACCTTGTTTTGACAAACATTAAGTCTAATCTGATTCAAATGCTTTTTAGGATGTGTGTGGTTTAGGGAAAATTTGGTGAAAAATTATATTTGTAGGAAAATTAGATGGAAAGTATGAAGAAAAACTTATTTAAAATAAAGAATGTTTTAGTATTTTCCCGCCATTTTTCACCCCCAACCAAACAAGGGAAAATATGATGGATTCCATGGGGGAAAACACTTTCCATCAAATTTTCCCTTAAACAAACACACCCTTAGTGTACTCTAGTGAATATCTCTGACTTGTTTGCCACATTTTGCATATAGCTTTGGGATATGGATGAAATACTCTCCGATAATGCTACAAGTCAAGTTGTTGAAAAAGACAGTGATAATGATGAGATGGATCTAGAAGTTAACACTACGAAATTTCACCAAGGTACACAATGGGGTTTCCATCTTTTGGACTTAAGTTGTTTAAGTATGTTATGGAATTCACTCATGTAACACTCTTCCTTTGGTGGTTCTGTCTCTTGGATGGTTTTTTACTGCACTGTAGTTCAAGTTTTAGTTATTTGACAGCAAAAATCCTGTAAGGAGCAGTTTTTTGAGGGTTTTTTGGCTACATTTGACGATTCAAATCTGTTGCAGGCTCGAAAAAGAGAAAAGATCCAGGACTTGATAATTCAGAGGACTTCTTTGCTGATTTATAGTCTGAATCTGCATATTGCAGATGTACAACAGTGGTGGTAATCCATGTATTTATATCAACTCTCAATTCAATTTTACTCTATTTTAACAGAAAAGGACAACTTCTTCATATGGTGTTTGAATATCAAGTTGATGAAAAAAGTATATGCAAAACCATATTCATTAATTTCTATTCCATGTCCTTGCTATCAAAACAGATTAATGTTAATATGTACTTTTTAGCAATTAATTTAACTGTTAAGTGATATCAGTAGAAAACTTTATATAATTATGAATTGACGTCATCTAAAAACGACTTCAATAAAAAACAACTCTCCTGCAAGAGCTTAATTTAATATTTTTAGATTTCAAATCCCTTACATGCCAAACTCCATCAATTTCACTTTTTAAGGGGAAATATAATTTCGAACTATCATCATTTTCCTATTAGCAGTTTGAATTTTTTTAAATTAATAAATACATTTGCACTCTATGCTGATAAAGTAATAAACTTTTATTATTTTGATTTATTAACAAAACAACATCATTTATTACATGAAAACATACAAAAAAAATTGAAGAATAAAATACCCTTCGAGTGGGTAGGGTTTTGATCTAGTAGCCTTTGTCAGAAACATCATGGAAACTTTCTTCGTCACCATTTTGCAAAATAAAGCCTTATTTGATTACGGAAAGGCTCGGTATGAATACAAATTGTTTCACCGCCATGATTGGAAATCAGCGAGCTTCTGTTATATATTGTTCAGCATTTAGAATCCAACCCATTCGTCCTTCATCATCATCATTTCCCCCCTCCCACTCACCATCTTCATCTTCTCTAATTCCAAACCCCATACATACTGGGCTCAAGTGTAATTATTATTTGTGTTCAATATTAAAGATGGGACTGTTTAGTGTAAGGTAGGAATTTTGTATAAACACCAAATTTTGGTATCTTAATAAAGTGCTGTGTTTGTCTCATCTCTTGAAACTTTTACTTTTTTCTTGCAATTTTCGACAGTCTTCTCAAGTATTTGATGCATCTCCCGTGAAGAGGCGGCTGGAATTTCTCAAGGTATCAGAGCAAATTGAAACCTGGAATACATTTGCGTTGTGCTTCTTAATTGATTCTTGTGCTTCTTGACGAGCAATTTGATGGTGGTCACTGATAATCCATCTGTAGTAGCTACAGTGGGAGTTGTGGTGGATGATCCATATTTCATAAATGCGGCCGAGGTCACACGCCACAAATTGTCTGTGAAGTACTCGTTGGATCGGAAAATTATGTCAAATGGAGAAGGTATATGAAAATTGTGTTGTCGGTCAGATCAAAGCTTGGATTTATAAGAGGTGAGTATCTAAAGCCAACGATGTGAATCTGCATCTGAAATGGTAAAGATGTAATGATATGTAATGTCATGACTAATAAGCTCAGTTTCAAAGGAAATAGTAGGATCAACTCTTCATGCTACTGATGCTGTTGTTGCTGCTGCTGCTTGGGAATTTTACAAATTCAACTACCTGGAAACAATGAATCCAGAACTTTAATCCGGAAAAGGACTTGGCCAATCTTGTGCAAGGTGATATGTCTGTTGCTGAGTTTTATCAAAAATGTTGATCTTTGGCAAGAATATGAGGCTATGGATGATCTACCGAAGTGTGTACATGGAAGAAATTGTGCTTGTTTTCAACATCTTATGGATAAACAATTAAGAAGAAAGGTAATTCAATTCTTGATGGGGCCGAATGATGCTTTTCTGCCTTTAAGAACTCATATTCTTGCTATGAGTCTGTTGCCTACCTTAAATGTCATTTGTTCTATGGAATTACAAGATGAAGCACAAAGAAATTTTGTTAGATCATCAAATATTGAAGCCTCTTCTCTTTATACTCAGAATAATGCCTTTGGTGGTAATAGCAATAACTTTAGCAGAAATAGCAACAACAGTGCGGGAGAGGGCAACAATTAGACTGGTAACAACAAGAAAAATTTATATTGCAATTACTGTCAAAAGACTAGTCATATTAGAGAGACTTGTTATAAGTTGCATGGTATCCTCCTGGACATAGATTTTACAAAAGGCTTAATCCACAAGCTCAACACAACTATGAGAAGAATGTTGGGCAAGGGTCACAAAAGTTTGATGCTAATATACAGACTGAAAATGCAACACCAATACATGAAAATGACAGTGGAGGAAACTCAGTACTCCAGTTATGTTCTGAGCAAATTCAGTAACTCCTGTCACTTTTGCAACAACATTCTGGAAGCAATGAAAGACAGTTACAGGTGGCAGGTATTACTTGCTTATCTAGTTACAACTTTTCCATGAATAGTTGGATTATTGATAGTGGTGCATCCCTCATATTGCTTGTCATAGTGCCTTGTTCAATATATTGGCTAATTTACCATAGACATGTCCAATAACTCTACCAAATTGTTTAATGGTTCTTGTCATACAAGGAGGACATTGTAGATGAATGAATTTATGTTTCTTAAGGATGTGCTTTTTATTTCCAGTTTTAAATTCAATCTAATATCAGTCATTGGTTAATGATTTGAATTATAAGGTGATTTTAAGACAAATAAAAACTCTAATAGTCTGAATATATATTTTTGGAAAGAAATTACTTGAAAAAAATTAACTAAACGATCAGGACTAATATGTTGGGTACAAGCCGATGTCATTTTGTGAAATGGTGGGCACTAGTGCTACCCAATAGATAGTTTAAATCCATGAAAAAAATTGTTGTGAGGTTTCATTTGTAGCTAAGGTGATTGGTGTACATGCATCAATAACGTTCATATACACAAACAAGCAACGACTTTTAGGAAAAGATGACTCAAAATTGGAGAGAAATGTTGGAGAATGAAACTGTAGTAAACTCACACCTCAGACAATTTTTTGTATTAGTAAAGGGAAATAGATGGTTAAGATGAATTTCATCTAATGGTTATAATTTAAGACTTAATAAATATCTTGAAATATTCTCTAATATACCCCTTAAGTAGCGGCATCCAAGAAGTTTTAGAAAACTCCATATTGTTTTCTTTTTCTTCCCTCTTTTTTTGGCTCTTCTTTTTAAACTTCTCTTGCATTTTTCTTGAGATATTCTTTTGGACTTCTCCTCCACTTATCTTGGGTTCTTCTTGGGCTAGTTTATTTAGACTTCACACTTGGTGTTCAATACTCCCTCTCAATGTCAAGTCTATCGTAATCATCTTATCATTCTGAGTTGCTCGCAAAACTTCTGAAACTCCAAAGTACTTAGACGTTTTGTCATGATGTCAGCCATCTTCTCATCTATCACAATCAACAACATGTAAATTACGCCTTATAAAACCTTCTCTCTGATGAAGTGATGATGCACATTCACATGCTTAGTACAAGCATGAAATGCAAAGTTCTGTACGAGTTAGACAATTGATCGACTATCATAATGCTTCTACATTCAATTATTTGCTGGCGGATTAAAATCCTCCATAAGATGCTTCAGTCAAGCGCTCTCTTATGATACTATCAGTGCAACTTGATATTATACCTTTGTGACTAAAAGTTGCACCGTAGGATATCTTTTACTGTACCACGATATAGCTTCAGAACCAAGGCTGAAGACATTACCACTTGTTAATCTTTGAATGGGCTTATCTCCAGCATAGTTATTGTCCGTATAGTTAAATATCTTATTATCCACTCTCTTCTTATATAAGATCCATAATCCAAATAGTGCCTTATATGTACTGGAACATACTCCTTATTGCTTCCAAGGGTGACTTCTTTGGATTATGAATGTATCTACTCATCGCAGGGACTACGGATGACAGATCTGGTCGGGTCTGTGTTAGGTAGATTAGACTACCAACTAGTTAGCGATACACTGTGATATATTTGAGATCATTCCATTCTGTTATGCAGTACTCTAAATTGACTTCCAAGGGATTATTTACTTGCTTGTGCTCCAACATTCCACTTATTGAGCAGATCTCTTATATATTTCTCCTGGCACAGAAATATTCATTCACTTGTACGCTTACCTCAAGTCTAAGAAAGTGGTTAAGTTATCCAAGCTCCTTCATTTGGAATTTACTAATAGATTCTTTCTAGTCTGATACATCCACGCTTCATCATCTCCATTGATTATGAGACCATCCACGTACACCGACATCACTGCTAACTTCTATCTTCATATATTGAAGAAAAAACTTAAGTTTCACGATGTCAAGTTATAGACACTTCTCATAAGAAACTTTGTTATCTTCATGCACTATGCCCATGTTGCTTGTTTCAGATCATATAAGGCTTTATTCAAATTGTACACATAGTTTGGATGGTTTTGATCCTTAAATCGAGATGGTTGTTCCATAACGATTTCACGAACAAGCTATCTATGTAGGAACAACCATCTGCTAAAACTTCCACGACTTGTTAGCTACAAGTTTTAGAGTATTCTCAGCATAGTAAGCTTGGCCACCATACTAAAAATCTCATCACACTAAATTCCATACTCCTGAGAAAAGTCTGATGCTACTAGTTGTTTCTTGTACCTCTCCACTGATCCAACATAACGTCTTATTACTTTAAAAATCCAATTGCAAGATATAAATTTTACATGTGCTTGTTTAGGCACCAACTTTAAAGTATCGTTCTGCTTGAGTTCGTCAATCTCCTCTTGCATTGTTATCTTTCAATTAACACTCTTGACTGTCTTCTCAAATGTCTTTGGTTCCTCGGTGCAAAACTTATCAACTAGAGCTGCATTGACATACATGGAATTTGGCTTTGGCTCTCAAGATGATTTTTCCAGCTTAACCTCTTCTTCCTCTTCTGATTCACTTGAAGAGTTGTATTGATGAAAATCCATCTACCATGGACTCCTATATTTATTCTTTAGTGAAATAATCATCACCTTTTTACCAGTAGATATATTGTCTCTTGTCTTAGTCTTTTAAGGCCATACTTGCCTCCTTAGACTCTCTTGTAATTTATCTTCAATCACTTTCGAGTCTATAAAAAGATTTTTTTATGAGCACTAAGATGGGATACTTCATCAAATACCATATTTCTTAAAGCGTAGCAGCGACTTGTTTTAGGTCACAACAGTTGCACCTTTTCTGCTTCTATCATAATCCATAAAGATGAATTTAATCACTTTCTTGTCAAACATGCATAGATTATCTGACATGTTGGCTTGGTGTGTTATAACATTTGGAAGGATAAGGTGACTCCTAATTTTGGTTAAGCCAGACGGTTAATTGCATGAGTCATTATCTTCCTGCATTCTGTCCAAAAACATCTTGAAACGTCCTTGACATGCAACATGCTTTTGAAAGTTTCAGCAAGGTGTTTGTTCTTACATTTTGCCACACCATTATGTTGTGGAGTGCTTAAACAAGTTAACTGATGTTCAATCTTTTTCTTTTGTAGATATTTAAGAACTTTAAAAAAGATACTCTCCCTCATTATCAGTGCAGAGACACTTAGATCATTTTTCCAATCTTATTCTCCATCTTTTCACGAATTTTCTTAAAATCATCTAGTATCTCAGACCTCTCTATCATAAAATAAATTTACGTATACCTTGAGTAATCATATATGAGTGTAGCGTAAACCATTGAACAACCTTATTAGATACATCTGAATTCACTAGATCCATATGTACTTTGGCTTTAAAACTTAGACTCGTGATATGATAGTTGTTGTGCCATTCCAAACTGACAGCCTACGCATAAAGCATCTACGCGAACTTTAAATTATGAAAGCTCCTTGAGCATCGATTTTTGCATGATTTTCCTTAATATGTGGTAGCCCATATGCACTAGCCGTGCATGCCAAATGTTTGCGGTATTATTCTTGCAAACTCTTTATGTGTATGTTGCCTCAATTGACATCACAGAGATACATTACACCTTTTGCGTCCCTTAAAACAGGTGTGTCTGATATCTTCAAGTCGTGAGAGATAATATTCGGGGTACATGGAAGACTCCTTGTAGTTCCACATTAGTATCTCTGCATTTGGGTGTGAATATGGTTGTCGATTCGGTTTGGTTAAAAACCGAACCAAATTAAAACATAATTATATTATGGGCTTAACGGATATACCCTGTCAGGGTATATAAGTTATATACCATAGCGGCTGAAATGATATCGTTTTGGATTTTTGTTATGGAATTTAGTATTTTTAAGTTTTATAATTTTTATTGTTTTAGGGCTTTAAAGATTTTTTGATTTCAAACTTTCATATTTTTAGTTTTTTGTTGTTGTTTCCGAGCACATCCAAAACGACGTCGTTTTATAACTCTAAAACCTTACATCCTAAAATCCTAAAAATACTAAAAAAATAAACCCCAAAACCCTAGAAATTCTAAAATATTAAAAACTTTAAATCATGAAACCCTGAAACCCTTGAACATCATTCAAAATGAAGTTATTTTAGCCGTTCGGGCATGTAACTTGTATACCCTGACGGGGTATATCCGTTTTTCCCTTATATTATTCAGTTTTATATTTTCAAAAATGAAAATTGAACCGATTTGTAGCGGTTCGGTTTTAAACTAAATTGATTTTTTTAATTCGGTTTGGTTGAAAACCAAAAAACTGATTAAACTAATTTTTTTAATGAAAGTTTTACTTAATAATGATTTAACTCATAATAAATTTATAAAAAAATAGAAATATTAAATAATTTATTATTTGTTATACAATTATTTACTAAATAG
>NQLW01000070.1:241774-252220 GCA_002312845.1 Kalanchoe fedtschenkoi
TTCACAAAGAGCGGAGGAGATGAGCGGATGATGATGTCGGAGGAAAGCAGGCAGCTGGTGAGAGAAAACTGGAGGAGGGTTTCGGCAGTTAGAGTGCGATTGGTGGGAATGGAAGTGGAAGGCAGCAGTGGCCGTGGGGGGTGCCCTCTCGATGAGTTCTCTCTTTTTCTTAACAGATTTTTGCAGTTGGACTAATCCACTAATCTCGAGCCTTTATATACTCGTATAACATTAGTAGATGATTACTTATTTATTATGATACTCCCTCTGTCCTCTTTTACATGTCACTTAACCGAATTTTTTTGTCCACTTTTACTTGTCACTTATCAATTTTCAATGCGTATTTAATATCAGCAACTATCTTAAAATGTCAAACATTAATCACTTCATTATCATAATCAATAAAGAATACATTCCTCACCAATAATCATCTACCCATTTTACTTTTTGCACGAACTTTTTCAAAAAAATGTTAACCGCCTACCTATTAAATTTGTTCAACCGCTAGCATTAACTTCACCTTAATCTACTCAAATTAACCGTAAACGACATGTATTAGAGGACGGAGGGAGTAATGAAATAATTAATGTTTGACATTTTAAAGTGGTTGTTGATATTAAATACATATTGAAAATTATTAAGTGACATGTAAAAGAAGACAGAGGGAGTATGTTAGAATTTAATGTATATTTTTAAACTTTTGTGTAATAGGTAGAATTGATAGATTATTGCTTGTGTACAATTATTTTTTATTGATTATGATAGTAAAATTATTAATATTTAATTTTTTAAGATAATTGTAGATATTAAATACGTATTAAAAAGTGTAAAGTGATAAATAAAAATAAATAAAAAAATTTAGTTGAGTGATATATAAAAGAGATTACAGAGAGAGTGAATAGTTAGGGACGTGATAAGGAAGGTGGTTCTATTCTTTAATACGACTCAAAAAAGTGCATTTAGGGTCTTATTGGTTTGGGAAAGTTCGAGGAAAAAAAAATGAAGAAAAGTAAAATTCTTATGTAATATATTTTATTTTAGATTAGGAATGAAATTTTTTATAAATAATATTAAAACATTATTTAGTTTTAACAATTTTTTCTGTTTCCATCTAATTTTTTCAATTAGTTTTTTCATGAAAAAAGAAATTTCAATTTTCCATATAACATTTTTCTATGTGATTAAAGACTGAATTTTTTTTATCTGTGTCACTAGTTCTATTAATTGCTGATTTGAGTAATTTTTAGATGAATCATGTTTACCACGTGTCCGTTGACATATTTAATTAAAATATATCATGTGAAAATTTGAAAAAATAAACTGTCTTGTATGTTGCCTTGATTAACTGAAAATTTATTAAACTTTTCAAACATCTAAGTAACACGCAGTGATTAAATCGTCAATCTTAAATTGATGTCTTTGTCAATTTTGTCTGTACATATTGTTAATGAATAGCATATCATACATACTCACTTGAATTACGTTCAGGGCCATGACTTTAAGAATCAAATGTAAAAATAATTTTTAAAATAATTCGGATTAAATGAAAAATGAAGTGAAATATTATTGGTGTAAAATAATTATTTATGAGTTATAACAATAAATTAAACAATAGTGACTGTTTGAGGAGGTGGTAGATATTATTACACATTGAAATTATTAATTAACAAATAAAAGTTTATAAATTAATTTTGTTGAATGACAAGTACAGAATGTCATAGAGAGTAGTATTAGGCTAATATTTTCTCTCCTATTCATCTCAAATTGAAAAGATTTGAAGGAATTTGAAATCTCCAATCTTTCCGTAAAATCAAAGATCATGGTGGAAAGCCAGAGATTCGATGCTCCACAACGCTTTGTTGCGAATATAAAACGACGTCGTTTATAGAATAAAATGAGATTGTTTTATGGTCGCAGCAAAGCGCTGCGCAGCACCGAATCCAAACACATCTGTTTTCAAACACTCGACAACCAGACAAATTGCCCTACCTTAATTTGGTGCAATGATTTTGAATTTAATAATGCTTAGTAGTTAGTTTAGTCCAAGTATTATTAATTGATTATCTCATTACTTTAAGAATTAAACCGCGTTTTTTTGTTGCAATAATTTTGAACTTAACATAAGATCGCACTATCTTTGGTGCTAAAAGTCTGACGGGGTTGACTCTTTCAAGTCTTGGGCAACTTTGGACTACAACTTTTGATTGAACTTTCTGGCTTGCGAGTAGACGCTGTTCATTTCCGACCGGACATAGAACACGATAATTAATCACGTGATTCTGTTTATGTGGCGGACACAAACCACCTAGAAATTTCTCATCATCTAATAATAATATCAGGATAAAACCCCCACATGAAACATAACATTCACATGCTAACACTACGAAACTTGTACGACAGACATAAGTTATTTATTTAATCGTCCGTGTAATATCTGTCTTATAAGAAATGCTGGATCAATTATACATATAAAGGTACTGCCACGTGTATTGGTTAAGCAGGGTAATTAACACTTTCATTAATCAGTTGACGATGAGAATTGAAAATATAGTTGGATTTACAATCACAACAAATTTATTATAAGTGGGGGAGTCCAACTATATATGAGGATCAATCTTGAGCTCAATTTTGGCGATATGGGATAATACCATTATGCTCAACACTTCCCCTCACTTGCGGAATACCTTTGTTAATCTCGACAAGTGTGACCTCGTGCGGATCTAGTCAATCGTCACGAGTATGTTCTAAGAGTGCGGCCAAAATCCACTCTGATACTATGAAAATGTAATTGGATCTACACTCACAATCAATTGACAACGAGTGAGAGAGTCTAACTATATATATATATATATATATGAGGTTACTATGCTCAACAAGAATTCAGTAATACGACTTCATGTACAATTAATCTGAATAATGAAGCCCACAACTCATGTCATCGAAAATGAACAAGCTTTTTACACGGTGAATCTAAATTTCGAGGGATCCGAGATGAGGTTGGGAAGTGAAATTGTCCGATGTTGATTGTGGCAACATTAGTTTGACGTTTCTATTATCGGAACTTTAACAATGATATTAATGCATGGTGTTGTGTTGTGTTGTCTCACACACTACTACACTACTAGTACACTAATTGTCTGATAGTGGTAAGTTTAGGTAAGAAGCTGTAGCTTGTAGCCCATAGGCTGTGGTACACAGCTACGATATTGAAACAGGTAGCGTACAACGTGGACGTAGCAGTCCGACAATTTTTGCCCTACCGATCGACAAAAAAGGGAGGCTGTTTTGTCATGTTTGAAAATGATTTTGTGGAATTATCGCCTCGTTTTTTGACACATGTAATTAACCAGGTTTTTTGAATGAATGATCACGCGGCGCTTTCTCGGTCGTCAGAGTTTGTGAACGTTTCAAGCTTTGATTATTTTTGTACGATACGGTTGACCGTGTGATAATTTCAAAATGCGAAGATAGTAGCCTAGTGTTTGTGAATAATTATCAGAACCAAATGGGAAGTCGAATCCATCAGAACTTCGATTCTCAACTTTTTGATTCAATCCGTGGTCCAAATCGGTTCGATTATTTGTCTAATTACATAATTTAAATAATATGCTAGTTTTCTAAAATATAACAAGATAGATAGGAAGCCAATTAGTTGGAGCATTCGGTTTTTTAGCAGGCTTTTATATGAAACACAACTTTATTAAATATATATTAAAAGTGGTGTGAACACAAATAATAAAATTGTATAATAAAAAAGTAAAGTTTAACTAAACATTCAGAACAATTAAAACAAATATTTATGAATTTGAATTTTATAAAATAAAATCAGTGCATTGACTCTGTTTATTATTTGGAAGTTGCAATCATTTTCATCGCTTCTTAAAAAGTTAAGATAATTACATATTTTCGACGAACATGTACTATAAACTCTATATTATTATTTTTAAATAATCATCTTTTCCATCTTGATTTTTTTCTGAATAGCGGCCAAAACTTTATATCATTGATGGAGATGGATGATCTCTTCAAAGAGTACGACTGAGTGTCAGGGTAGACTTTTTTGAACATTTGATAATGATTGAAAAAATAGTATCATTATAATATCATTGCATCACCAACATAAATTAAGACATCAATTATATAATTACATACTCTCTCCGTCCTCTATTACATGTCGTTTAAGGTTAATTTGAGTAGATTAAGGTGAAGTTAATGCTAGCGGTTGAATAAATTTAATGAATGGGTGGTTATTGTTTTTATAAAAAAATTCGTGCAAAAAGTAAAATTGGTAGATAACTACTGGTGGAGAATGTATTTTTTATTGAATATGATAATGAAGTAATTAATGTTTGAAATTTTAAGGTAGTTGTTGATATTATATACGTATTGAAAATTGTTAAGTGACAAGTAAAAGTGGACAAAAAAATTCGGTTAAGTGACATATAAAAGAGGACAGATGGAGTAATTATTACAGTATACCTCATCCAACTTCACTCTTAGAAAATTCTAGTATAAATGATGTGAGTGATTTGATATTCGTGTTGGGATTATCACGCCACATACAAAAATGTCAATCTTTATTAATAATATTCTCCTCACTAACAATTATCAATTTTTTAATTCATTTCCATTCAAATTTTTTATTACATGTAGAATTTTGTCCAAATGTGTAATTCATGTTGAGTGTTTGGATTGGCTTTGACCATAATTTTATCTTTGATTTTTCAACAATCAATTTTACAATAATTGTGCCCACTAGTCCTCTCACAACATGATATGACAAAATCAATTTATACACACTACAAGTATCTTTTCATAAATAGACAATCGATATCTAAAACATAAATTATAATTTATTATTTCTAACAAGAGTGAATATATTTAACAAAAACACAAACTGTAAACTTACTATTTTCAGCAAATGACATGATTATTTCATGTATGTGACATTTAACTTCTTTGTACCAACATATCCAGCTACCATTACCGAAAAATAGAAATTTTGCGGGAATAAAGAAATTGATCGAAACTAGCCAAAAGACTTGCGGCCAATTTATGGTCTCTTACCAGTCGAATTTCTCATTTAAAATTTTTTCGATTGCCAGGGACAGCACACTCCCTCCAGCTTGATAGTGATGCCCTTACTCACTGCGGACCAGCTCACGCACACCTCCAGCGTAAAATTTATCATTTTAAAAAATAAAACCAGTTCATAATTACTTGCTCGAACTGGCCGGAAAATCTGTGGTTTGTCCGGCTCATTTTCGACCACTTTCGACTACAATGTGCATTTTTAGTCCTTGTCAGGAAACTACACACTACCGAAACTCAGCGAAAAGATGGTCGGAAATGCTTTCATTTTTTCAGCCAATTTCCGGTCATTTTATAGTGGCAAAAAATTGGCTAGAAAAATAAATCAAAATTGAACGCAGGTCTTATTTCTTCCCCAGTTATCCCTTCTCCCCATTTTTAGTCCGAAGGTCGAAGCGTGATTAAAGATGTTCAATCTTGATCTTTAATCACGGTGGCATTAATCACGTTTTAGAAACGTGATTAAAAAGGGAACAAAACATGATTAAAGAGTTATATTTGTACTAGTGGTAATTAGTTACATGAAGGGGTTTTAATCAGGAAACCAATCTTAATAAAGCCGGAACTACTTGTTGGCAGTCACACTTTAGGTGTTTCTAAATTTGATAGTCCTCTTTCTTTCTCTAGTTAATGATTTGGATATAATATGTGAAAGTGGAGCCAGCTCTGAACATCGAGTTCAAGCGAAAGATTTGTTAAAAAATTATAAATTTTTGATTTTCTGTTTGAAGTGATTTTGATGAAGAATGTGCTTGGTTTGGCACATGAAATGTCACAAGCGTTGCAAAAGAAAGATCAAAATATTGTTAATGAAATGAATTTGGTTAGAATTTCAAAAGAGAAATAAAAAATCATGAGGATTAATGAGTGAGACTCTCACTATTAGAAGAAGTGGTCTCTATTTATAAACAACGTGGCATCTCGCCAATTAACATGGGTAATAGATTCGTGTAGCATGGGTACATAGGTCAAGAAGGAAGTATCTGGTGATATCACTATCTTGCATATCATTATCCTGTTGAGTGGTAGTTTTCTGTATTGATATGCAAATATTGACCTTAATAATTGTTTGACAAGGTAAACATAGAGCCACTCCACCGATTTATGAGATTTTTAAGTCTTGGTGTCAAACTTCTTATTTTGACAAAGATAAGATCTTACGATTTGCGAAATTTCATTCTCATAAATTTTGTGACGTTGAACTCAATGCACTTGACAAACAGCTAGATAACCACATTATTGATATGTGGTGTGAAGATGGTGAATTCCAAGAGTTGAATGGAATAATTAGTGAACTTGCTCTGATGCTTTTGTCACGATAAAAAAAGACATCATGTAAAAGTGTGTGCATTTATTGGTGAAATTGTCACTGATCTTATCGGTAGCAACGACAACAGTTAAAGGGTCATTCTCCGAAATGATTATTACAAAAAATCAGATGCGCAATAGCATTGGAGATCAATGGATGAGTGATTATTTACTTACGTTCATAGAAAAAATATTTTTAAAAGTATTATTTCTAAACTATTAATGATCGATTTCTAAATGTGAAAACTCGTAGTGTGCCAATATAAATGATTATATTAATTTTAATAATTGTTTGTTTTGACCTCACTAATTTACTTTTGTTTATTCGTTACTGCCACATGGTGTTAGAATATTTTATTAGTAAGGACCTAAGAGTCTAGTTCTTGATATTACAAGAGGGCTCATTGTAGAATTATAAAGGCATCCTCATAAAGTTGGCTAAATGCCTCCAGGGGTATTTGAACCAAAGCCAGTTGATTTTATGTCAAATGATTGATCATCCCATCCAATGTCCTTTCAGCACTTTCTAGAGTCTTTCATTTATTTGGACTTTTGAACATATGATGGAATATAAAAATGTGTTGGAAAGAAATTGAGATAAAATTATTGAGAAATTTCAATAAAAAATGTGAGGAGAGAGTTTTGCATTTTGTATTACAATTTTATTTTTTTATAATAAACCAAAACACATTTTGTTTTACCTCAAAAATTTTCTTTCTATCCCTCATATTTTCTTAAAGTCATGCGTTAACTTCACAATTTTCTTTTTCTTACTGTAACATATACAGTTTATACAGCTTCTTCTTAGCTTGTCTTCTTTTACGGCTTGCCCTTTCAGTGGAATTGCTCGCTGCAACATTTATGTGATAATTCATGATTTTGAGACTTATTTTTGAGCTTTTGTTTTGTTGAAGCTCACAGGAGATCAATTGCTTGCGTAACAATCTCGTGATCGTGAAAAAAGAGCTTTATTTATTTCTTTCTTTCTATTGTTTACGGGCGTCTTTTGATCCAAGTTCGGATTCCATGTTAAGATTCAAAAATAAAATCTTGCGTACTGTCTCTGTGTACATTCTAGAGAGAGAGATGAGAGGGTTAGTCTACTTGATATACTATTTATTTTGTTTTCCCATAGTTGGTAACTTGGTATTATGGAGACAATAATAATGTTGTTCTGGGTAAGTAATTATTTTTTCCCTGACTTTTATGAGTACTCTAAGTAGAAAATAGTTTTGCAACAGGGACCAATTGGCTATTGAACTGTTCGTAGGTTAAATTGGAGATGTTTGTTTTTACATTATTCCAGGTTTTGAAACAAGATTCAGGAATTACAGTCAGTCACATTGTGACTTGTGATTACTTGAAGTACTAGAACTATATATAGATATGATCTTGAAGACTCGACTTTCGACTTATACAGAAGACCAATGCTACTAGCTCCAAACCGATCGAGAATACGAGAGTGATATCTAATGAAGCTACATCAATTGCATTCAATTTTAAATGATATTGTGAATCAAATCACTTTGATTCCAATTTATTCTGACGTGAATATATGATACTTATAAGATTTTAACAAGCGATTATATTTAATGGATGCATGATGAGACCCCAAAAGGTTAGTTCTAGCTAGCAATATGATGGTGATCTTGGCAAATAAAATTTATAAAGCCGTGATCTCTTGTCAATTCAGAAGTAGAAAAAGATAACGGTAATTTTAAATTTTGACATATATGCAATAGTAAAGACAAAGATATCTAGCTAGTATCCTTATATATATCATCAATTATGTTGTGTAATGTCTCAAAAATAGTTTATGCCCCCACTCTAAAAAGTCATGAAACTTGGGCTTTGGTTTTGAGATTGAAGGAAAAGTGAGAGAAAGTATTTGAAAAGATAAAAGAAAAAGACAGGAGAAAAGAAAAACTAAAAAAATTAGTTGATCCCGAATTCAGAAATGATTTGGGGGGAAATGAGAGAAAAATAAAATATTTACTTAAATACCCTTAAATTTAAATGTATGGGAAGATGAAATAATGGTAAATATGATTCGTTTACCCCAATTTCTTCACCTTCTCCTCCAAATTGAGAGGAAATGAAATTGAGTTTGTAATTCTTTCAAATCTCTCCGAATCCATCTTTAAAAAAACTTAGGAACAACTTTATGTATTTCATTTCTTTCTATTTCTTTTCTTTTCTCTCCTAAAATGGACTGACGAACACTACCTTAATTAGTGCCATTTAATTAATGTATGCGGACGTCCCAAAACTTAGTATCGTCCTCCCTTCACCCTTTTATATAAGCTAGCTATTTACACTTCTAGGACAAGAACTACATACACTCCATTGGTGTCCACCCTAATCGAAAAAACCCTTTTCGAATTCCCAAATCATCTCACTGCTCGGATTCCATGGACATTAACAGATCAAATCCACTTGATAATTTCGCTTCTTCTCCCATGAATCCCTTGATTCCTTCTAGATCGGTGTTTGACTTACAGAAGAGAGCCTTCAATTCGAATTCATATATAGCACCATTTGAAAATGATCAAGGTTCGTTTTCTCAATCCAATTATCAGAATCCTTATATTCCTGAAGATTTTCCGAAGAACTCTTTTTCAGGATTATTGAATAGCCCACTTGACTTCTCGGGGAGCACCCATTTAGGGTTGGAGGAAGTGTCACCGTTTAATTCGCTTGAAAATGCAAATACCTTCCCTCTTTCTGGTAAGCCTAATTCAAAGAGCCCTAATGAGGTGAATCTGAGGGTGAATGATGGTCACCTTGTGCATGATCAGTATCATAACCACTATCCGATTGTGGGGTTTCATGATTATGCTGGAAAAGTCCCATTTCAATTAGTTGAAGAGCCTTTGAATCAGGTTCCAGCCTTGCAGTATAAAATTCGCAATCCGGAAAAGCCAATTGAAAATGTTGTGGGATGAAAAAAATGTGTGCAGCCACAATGACTATGAAGGCACCCTCACAGAAAATCTCAGTGTTGCTAATGATAGCAAATTAGATACTCCTAGAAAGAAGAACCAAAGTCAGATAAAAGGAAAGCGGAAGGCTGCAAGAGAATCATCTCCGGAAATTGTAAAAGGGCATTGGTCCCCCAAGGAAGATCAGTACGTAATACCATCATTATATCTATTATATTACTCATCTTGTATTCAATCTTGTCATTAATAATTAGTTAAACTTATACATCAATTTTTTCAGACTCTTACTTCAACAAGTTGAGCGATTTGGGGTTGGAAGATGGAAAAGGGTAGCGAAGCATATCAAAGGTAGAGAAGGCAAACAATGTAGAGAGAGGTGGTTTAATTACTTACGGCCTGATATTAAGGTACATATATCTCATCTGATCAGTTTTCTCCTCTGTAAGAACTTCGCACTGGCTGCTATTACATTTGGAATGTGGACATCGAGTTTTTTTTAATCTGAAATGTCGTTAAAACTCATTAATATTGACATATGTGACTAACAGGCTTAAAGAACTTCTGAGGGTTAATTGTGCATATCTTAGCCAACTATTGTATCGATCAACACTGTTGGGGAATAATGTTATATATACTTGACTTCAGCGCAATGGAATGCAAGCTTATCATTGATGTATTATAAGTTTTAATGTCACAGTATCACCAATTAACACCTGATAGAGAATTTCCTAATTTGAAGGGAATTTCCATTTGAGCCCCTAATTAGTGTCATTGGTGGATCCTCATCAATAATGAACCCCTATTCATGTAACGTATTATTTGCCTTGCATGTCAGTATCTAAAATGCTTACTAACTCACCTGATTCACCTTATTGATATGAACCCAAACATAGAAAATCCACATATACCGTTTCTTGCAAATTTATCTCCTTATACTAATAAGATTGTTTTCTTGAGTTTGTGATCAACTTCGTCTTAAATTTATTCTTATTTGCATATGTTGATTTATGTAACAACACCTGCAGTGCCCTCATTTATCAGGCATCTTACAATATGAAGTTTCTCTCTCTAGTTATATCTTCCAACCCATATAAATGCATAAAAC
>NQLW01000070.1:252442-280276 GCA_002312845.1 Kalanchoe fedtschenkoi
TCTCTCATTTCTTCTCAATCAGGCAGCAAAAGGGGTGAAACTAGCTATAATGCCAACACAGCTGAGGATCATGATTCAACAGAAGATGAAGAAGAGGATGAGGAATTCGATGATCAACAAGAGGAGATTGATCCAAGTGTTATTGCTGCTGGAGAAGAAAGTTGCCAAGTGCCATGTAAGCATATTGGGGTTAAAGAGGACCAAACAAATGACACATTTGCTGATTACTACAAAGTTGGTCCACCGTTGGCTCAAGATGATCAGCAGATGGAAGCTAGATGGTCTTCAAACCAGTTTGAGAACCTTGATCCCGCCATGATGCAGCAGCTTAAGGATTTTGATATGTGGCGGCTGATAAACAACGAAGAAATTGACTGGAAGACCGAGTATGTGGATCTTATAAAGATGCTTTTCCCCAAGGACGTGTGATCATTGAGCCTCTGCCTCATCTATGTTGGCAAAGGGATGGAGTGATTGATTAGTCCTCTTTTCCTTCCCGATTAGAATCTTGAAGTTCATATTTGGATCAATAATGCTTTTTTTTTTTTGCTAGGCAGATTGTTTTAGTGAAATTGTACTTTCATATATGTTTTTGTTGGAAGTATGATAAGATTAGAATTAATAATTTATTTAGAAACGGCGCTTAAATTTAAAAATTGTTTTATTATTAAGTTGTAGTATAGTTACTAATTCAAATAATATTACAAATAGTAATCTAAGATGGTTTATGATTAATATTTAATATAAATAGAGGGATGATCTCTATTTGAGAGGAGTTTTACATGAGTGAGTTTTTTTTATGTGACTAGCTAGGATGAGTAAGTAAAGTTTTATCTTTATGACGTCAATATTAAAATGAGAGTTTAGCTAAATTTAGTCATTGATGATTTTGAAAATCCCCACGAGGTACTAATACATGTTTTACTTACTATCCATATTTCAATTTATCCACGGCTGGTCCGGAGAATTCGGAGGCCTGGTGCGAAACCAAATTTTGAGGCCTCTAATGACCCAAAATGTAGAAAAATTGGTGAATTTGAGAGATAGTTGGTTTATTTCAAAGAACGACTATAAAAGTGTTTTATTTCACAAGATTTATTTTTTTATATTTCGAACAGATTATATGAAGTTTACAATACATTTAGTTATAACTGAAATGAAGCTTTGATGATTAAATAGGTATATAATGTTGTAGGTTGAAGTTCTCAACTCTCTCTTATTATTGAGCCACTATTCTTATTGAACAGAAAAAATTCAAGGAATTAAAGAAAAATGAATACAAACCCAGAAGATCCAGGCACATGTGAAACATACAAAGTTTTTAATCATGATATGATGTCTTAATTAAGAATAAATGCTTCATAAAGAACGTGTCAAAAATAAGTTTTGGGTCATTCGAGGCCTCAACTTTTTATGAAATGACATAATTCATAGTTCAAATTTGTAATTGTATTATTAATAATCCACAAAAACTGTTGATCGAATGCATGTTAGGAATTTTTTCTGATGTGTGAAACTTATTGTAAGGATGAAATTACCTATTTTTATGTAAATATAATCAAGTTTTTATTGAATCAAAGGAATAATTTTTCAAGTAATCATTTTCTTTAAAGTTCTTACACGCATTGTATGAGTGATTCTTAAATGGACTGTGTATATCACAATGAACACCATAGTTATCACGTCGTTACGGCGAGTTGCGGCGCTAGACAACCGCCAGGACGACAAGTCGTTATGGCGGAAGACTAGTCGTCCTACGTTGTTAAGTCGTTCTTTATAAATATTTAGCATATGTATTGTTAGTTTTAATAATTTAAAACAAAAAAAATATAATTTAGTTATTTAAAATCAATTAACATAATATTTTTAAAACAATAAGGGTCAAATTGTATTAATTTGGAACTGATTTGTAATATTTTAAGTAGTTAAGGTCAATCATTACAATATTCTATAAAATTTTGGTTTAAATTATATGTTTTAATACTTTAAGGGCCTAAGTGAAATAAAAAAAATTTTCTCTTTCTCCTCCAACGGGCAAACCCTACTTCCGCCGCCATTGTTTTCCGACATCTCCAGATCGGAGAACATTTTCTCCAATTTTAGCATCCCAATTGATTTCGGACACTGAGAAATCTGATATGATAGCCGAATTAACTCGATTTTGAAAAAAAATTGATCAAACTGGGTGACGGCTGACAGAAACTCTCTGCAGCAGCGTTCAATGAGCTGGGGGCCTGGGGCTTTGCCACGTTAATGGTGGCATTGATTTGGAGGCCTCGCTAATTTGGAGGCCCGGTGCGGCTGCACCGCATGCACCGCCGCAGGGCCGGCCCTGAATTTATCACTCTTTTAATTTTAAACATGTCTATTATTCATGCGCGTTATAAAAGGTTCATAAAACATGGTAATAGGTAATGTCAATTTTACACAGAAATGGTTGTGTTTTATGAGATTTACTGTCATGCGCCTTGATCTGTGTGAGAATCTGAATGGTCAGACCACTGATCAAACCACATCTGATTGATGATTTATTTTCATTTGGTAATTTATTTTTTTAAATATCTTAATATATAATGATTTATCAATATAACATTAAATTATAATTATAATTCTACAACATAAAAATAAAAATAAAATTTATAATCATATTATAAAAATATTATTTATTTATGAAATGCGTGAGATTATAATTTAAGTGGTTGACAACAAGCAAGCAGTGTTCTAAAAGGCGCTAGGCGGTCCTAGGCGGTTGGCTTGGGGCCTAGCGACTAATCGGCTAGGCGGAGATTAGGCGGAAGGATTAATCGGATGATTAGGCGGAGTTATATATATTAATAATATTTTTAATAATTAATTATAAAATTATACCTATAAAATTTAATTTAATTTTAAAAATAAAATATATAAAATAATTAGGCACTAGACGGAGCGTTTTTAAAACGTGCAGAAACTAATCGGACGCCTTATATGTTGAGAATGACGTCCAGAAACGTCCAGAAACTATTTTAGAACAGAACAAGTAAGTATGCATGCTCGGAAGAGGGATCGTAAAATTCCTTAACTAAACCCTTGCGTTCTTAGACATTGTGAGTTGAGAATGACGAATATGCCCCTTATATGTTGAGAGATAATATGGACAACACTTGTGCCTTGGGCCTAACCCAATTTTTTTTTTACGCCCAAACACTTCAATCTTGATTCAATCCGGCAAACATGTTTTGTTTTACACCGTGTGTTTATAATGTCACTCATTATGTTGTTCCGATTTGACAACCGTTTTTGTTTCCTTTTTCCAACTGCTTTTTTGTTAATAATTTTTAATAATGAAGAACAATAATATAAGTTTATCTGAAAAGACAAAGGCCAAACCTTTTATTTGAAATTGAATTTCAAACGCTACTCATGTAATTGAAAAAAAAGGATAAAATTCGAAAAGGGGCGCTCATTATCATCACTTATCTAATTGCGGTCTGAACTATCATGATTTCTAAAAAGAGTGCGATGAAAAAAAAAATTAGACTGATTTTCTAAAATAAAATTTATCATTACATTCATAAACTAATATTATTACAAGACTTAGATTTATGTGTAAAAATTATGTCGTTTGATTATCAAATAAACAATATTATTTTACGCATATAAAGAATATGACGTCTTTTCATGCTCAATCATCCATAATTTTTAACAAATTTAATAAAATCAATTATATTTAAGAAATCAAACAAACTGATCTTATGCATCATTCAAAATCAGACCAATTTTTTTATCGCACCCTTTTGAAATCGTAGTAGTTTGAACTGCAATTGGACAAGGGGTGATAGTTCAGAACCCTTTTTAGATTCTATCCCTTCAAAAAAAAAACTTATAAATGGAGCTTTACCAGCCATACCATATGTTTATGCAGACAAGCAATCTAATCTAAGTGAGGTTCGTCATTATGAGAATGTTCACCTTGAGTTGAAGTTTACCGACTCTATTATATTCCCTTATAGCAGTCATTTTAAATTAAATTGAGTGAATTAAAAAATATTAATATTAATTATTGATAAATTTTAATAGTTAAGCATTTAATATTTTTTTAAGTTTTGCGTAAATATATGAAATATGATTGATTATTACTGATATAGAATAATTTTAGTAATTAATACTTGACTTATGAATGTAATTGTAAATATTGAATATGCAATGATATGGTTAATTGATTAATAAAAATGGATAAATAGATTTTATTATGTGAGAAATAAAAGCTGATAAACAAAATTTATCTACCAAAACTTAAAGGGGATTGATAAGCACAAATCAAATTTTGTAACTAATAGAACAAGCGTGTTGCTAATTGTCGAATTTTTGTTGATAAAAGTCCTAATCTCAATTTTATGCCTTGTTATTAACAAAATTTGCACTGCGGTTATTAATCCCACAACTGAAAAACAATGTTTCGGACAAAGAGTTGAAGTTGTTTTGTTCTCTTTGGAGGGCACAAAATATGGCGTGGAAATTTACGCAACACAAAAATAAGAGTGGCATATGGTACGATGATGTCTTTTCTCCCTCCATGAGTATTTGGAATTTTTTTGTTAAATTTTAAGCTTCCAAGAATTTGGAAACTATAAAATTGTTTTAATGAATTTTATGATAATAATATTAATATTGATGTTTAATGTGGGTTGACATTGAAATTTTATACTCCTCCGTCCTTGAATATATGTCATTTAAGGTTAATTTGAGTAGATTAAGATGAAATAAATGCTAGCGGTTGAATAAATTTAATGAGTTGAACAACAAATAAAATTAATATATTATTACTGGTGATGAATGATTTTTTATTGATTATGATAAAGAAGTGATTAATGTTAGACATTTTAAGGTAGTTGTTCATATTAAATACGCATTGAAAATTTGTAAGTGACAAATAAAAGTGGATAAAAAACTTCAGTTAAGTGAGATGTAAAAGAGGACAGAGGGAGTAGATTTCTATGAATTAGTCCAATGTCCTCTTTTACTTATCACTTAATTAATGTTTTTTTATTGATTTTTTATTTATCAATTAAGAATTTAAATATGCATTTAACAATATCACATACCTAAATTAATTACTTCATCAATGTAGTCCATAAAAAAATCGTACTACATACTCCCTCTGTCCGGTATTAGATGTCGCGCAGGTAAAAAGCACGTGAATTAAGGGAGTAATTTATGGAAGAGAGAATGAGATAAATATGGAAGGTAGTTGAGATGAGAGAGAAGTAAAATAAATGAGGATTGGTGAATATTTGAATTGTTGTTGAAAAGATAAAATTTTATAATTAATGTTTGACTTTTAAGGAAATTATGAGAATTAAATGTGTGTTGGAATTGTTGAGTGACAAGTAAAAATGGACAAATAATTTCGGTTAAGTGACAAAAGAGGACAGAGGGAGTAAGTGATAATACACCTATTAAATATATACATATTAAATTTAGACAACAGTTATTATTGAAATTTATTTAATTCACTCAAATTTCCGTTAGTATTAAAGGACGGAGGAAATAGTCGTGACACCTATTACCCCTGGTGCAGCCAACTGCTCAACTTCTACCAATCGAGTGTGCATGGATTTACGGAGCATGAAGTTTTTCAAAGAAAAGTTATAATATCACGTCTTTTAGAAATGATCATATGATTACCTGTTTATGTAAAAAAAAAATTATATATATAAAATAAATTGATATGTTTAATTTCAAATAAATTTTTAATTTTATCCCCCAATTCAATCAAATTGGCCACACATCTCTTCTACCTTGATAGTGACGTTCATACTCACAGCGAGTACTATCAAAGCCCACCAAGCCTCGAACCCAAGACTTTGGAACTATTCGACAACACTTTTACTCACTAGATCAACATCTTGTTGATAGTTTATGATGTTATTTTTCTGCTATGTTGTTTTCAAAAAATCATAGTTTGTAGACTGCATTTTTAATAAGGAAAAACATAATTGTAAATTGTATTTTATTATAAACTACGGTTTACAATGATGATTTATTTTATGAACTATTTATTTTTATATTCTTTCTACTCTATCAATCTGTTTCAAACAAATGATTTTATTAAAAAAAAATCAAAACTATGGTTTGAGAGGAGGCCGAAGTTTTCTTGTAAACTACACGTTGTAAAAAAACTTTAATTTCAACTGGTGATTTTATAAAGAATAAAATCACGGTATAAAATTGTGATTTTCTTAAAAAAAAATTTATTTTTTTCAAGGAGTATAGATTCGAAAATAAAAATAATAATAAGATGGAAATGATAGTAGACCTTGAAAAAAGAGCAGTTTGAAAAAAAAATCGATATTTGTTTTTAAATAAAGAACAGATCCGATGAAGTTTTTAAATGATTGATAAATTTTGCGAAAAATTATAAAATGAGGTGTATACTATTGCCAGTTTGAAAATTACGATCTTAACTATTCCATTTTAAAATGTATGATCTTTTAGATTTTTGGAGCCTCTGTGTAACTTTATAATTCTTAATCAACATCAGAAATCACTTTATCTAATTTCATTTTCACCGTACCCTATGGATTTGGAACCCTATGAATTTCGTACAGATATTCAATTTTGAGATATTATCCTTTTATCAAAAATTTGTTCATGGAAAAAGTTTTTTTTATTTTAAATTTTCTAATTTCAAATAGATTAAATTATAAATTTATGACAATATAATCTTTTATTAATAAAAAACTATATATGGAAAAGATTTTTCCCCCTAAATGATATAATAAATTAAAATGATCTCGGGACCTTGATATAATTCTCATCTAATTTCATGTTTAATCTTGATTTTCTTAAAAAAAAAACATGGACAAAGTTTTTTCTTTAGAATCATATCCTAAATAGTTAAGTGTTGTGAGGATGGTGGTTATTCAATAGCCAGACAATGTGTTGCAAAAATAGTTCTTATTTAACAACTAATAGTAAATTATCATGTGTAAAAAAATATTTTCAGAATACTATTTTTTATTTACTTAACAGTCACCTACACTGATTGGATATCAACACTCAAAATACCCTCTTAGGAAATCATTTGGCTTTTTGTGATTTTTTTACTTTTTATTTTTTTGAAATATTTTTTATTTAGTAGAATGAATTAAAAGCAAAATCCCAAGACCTTCTTCAAATGATAATTTCCCATTATTTTGATTTACTTAAAAATGCGCTAAAAAAGGTCTTTCTTGTTTTAATTTCTCTTTATTTTTTTTGAAACATTTTTCATTTAATAAAATGAATACAAAATGGGGTTTGAGTGTAAATGAAATTAAATAAAGTGATTTATGAAATTGATAAAGAATTGTAAAAACATATAGAAATTCCATAAATTTAAATGACAACTAATTTTAAAATTGAATAATTATAACCGAAAATTTTAAATTGACATACCATATACTCCTTTTGTCGTCTTTTACATGTTACTTAACTAAATTTTTTTTCCACTTTTACTTATTACTTAACAATTTTCAATACGTATTTAATATCAACAACTACCTAAAATGTCAAACATTAATCACTTCATTATCATAATCAATAAAAAATGTATTTATCACCAGTAATCATCTATCAATTTTATTTTTTGCACGAATTTTTTTTTAAATATTAATCAGCTACTTATTAAATTTATCCAATTATTAATATTAATTTTACTTTAATCTACTTAAATTAATATTAAATTAGAAGAGGAGGTAGAGAGTATGTCACTATATCTATTCCCTAAATTTTGCTAAACATGGTGGAGTAAAGAGTAATTAATTAGTAATGGGCGACAACTGAAAGCAAACGCAAACCCACCACGCAGCAGAGCACTCATCATCTCCTCCTTCCCCTCGCTTCACGTCTCGCTCGACAACTGCGCCCTCCACACTTCCCAATCAGAATGTTTTCACTTTTTCTCCCCTTTCAAATCTCTCCTCCTCCTCTTCTTCTTCTTCTTCTTCACTCATCAACCCAACGGTAAACTCCTCCCCAGCTCTGAAAAATCTTATCCACGAAAAAATGGGGTTGTTCCATGGAGCTTTTTGTCTGCTTCTCGCTGTTTTCTTCGCACAGCCGCCCTCTTCCCTTTCCTCCAATGTAACCCACTTGTCTCGCCTTCTTCTATTCTACTGTCTCATGCTGTTGGCTACTTCTGGGTTTTCAACCTACTCGCTGTCTTCGCAGGTTTACGTGGTGTACATGGGAACGCCGGGCAGCCACGACCCAGATGGCATTCCGGGCCTCCACCACCAAATGCTTGCGTCCGTACACCACGGCAGGTACTAATTTTTTTTATTCACCTCCACCGCGTACTCCGCTGCCTCTCGCTTCCTTGCTGATTCGTTCACTCGTTCCAAACATCATCCCATATTCATTTGGTTTCTTTTTTTTCCAAGTTTGGAGCTGGCCCGGGAATCTCACGTTTACAGCTACAAGCATGCCTTCAGAGGTTTTGCAGCCAGACTGAGTGAACAACAAGCTTCTGATATTGCCAGTGAGTATCATCGTACCGGATTCTTGTTATAACTCTTTATCTGTTTTCAAGGAGGGAAAATATTGGACTGGAACACTGATGTTTTGTAAATGGTATATTTGGGGATTTGGACAGAGATGCCTGGAGTGGTTTCTGTGTTTCCTAATTCTAAGAATCTGCTGCAAACAACTCATTCATGGGATTTCATGGGTTTGAGAGGAGAAGCAACTATGGAGATACCGGGACATTCCACTGAAAACCAGCATAATGTGATTATTGGCTTCATTGACACAGGTCCGTGTTTACCCATTTATTGTTCTCTCAGTTGTATGTACCTATGCCACCATTTAAGTTCAGACATACTGTAATAAACTTCCTACTAGCATTCATTGGTGTAGTACCTACTAGCCATCCCCCCCGCTGTTTCTATAATTGTTGGCAATATCAACCTTGTAGTTTGTGGACCGAAGGTAGTAAATACAAACGACTAGGTTGTGGTTGGGGCTGGATGAAACTGGTTTAGGCTTTTGAAGTGACAAGAATCTTGGCTTGTTCACATGATTGTTAACCTTAACTGTTTTTTTCTCAACAAGGCATCTGCCTTGCTTGAGATACATGTGACGAAATCACATTTGCAAAATGTAACACAGGAATATGGCCTGAATCCCCTAGCTTCAGTGATCACGGCATGCCTCCAGTGCCTGCTGGCTGGAGGGGGATATGCCAGGCGGGGGAAGCTTTCAACGCTTCATCTTGTAACAGGTATGTATATTTGGGAATGACCCTGATAGTGATTGAATTTCTGGGGGGTTTAACTTTGAACTTTCCATGCAATAATACAGGAAGATAATAGGAGCGAGATATTATTTGAGTGGCTACTTAGCAGAAGAGGGTCCATCAACCTCTGTCACCTTCCGATCACCAAGGGATGGAAAGGGCCACGGTAGCCACACAGCCTCTACAGCTGCTGGTCGTTATGTTAAAAATATGAGTAACAGAGGATTGGCCGCAGGCGGAGCTCGAGGGGGCGCGCCCATGGCCAGGATTGCTGTCTACAAAACATGCTGGGAATATGGCTGCTATGACGTCGACTTGTTGGCTGCATTTGATGACGCTATCAGAGACGGGGTTCACATCTTGTCTGTGTCTCTGGGTTCTGAGTCACAGGGTGAATATTTTAGAGATGCCATTTCTTTGGGATCTTTCCATGCTGCAAGCCATGGTATTGTGGTTGTCTCTTCAGCAGGAAATGAGGGAAACCCGGGTAGTGTTACAAATTTAGCTCCATGGATGATCACTGTCGCTGCTAGCTCAACAGACAGAGATTTTACCTCCAACATCATATTAGGAACTGGCCTCAATTTTACGGTAATATAGAAACTGTTTTTATTTGTTAAATATCTACTTAATTTACTCCTTTGTAGCCGTAGCTTCAAAAGTTGATGAACTTTGAATAGGGTGAAAGTCTCAGTCTCTCTCAACTGAATGTCTCGACTGCAATCATGTCCGCATCCGAAGCTAATGGAGGGAACTTCCTTCCATATCAATCCAGGTGAACCAAAGGTACTTGGAGCTATTTATCTAACTTAAACGAATAATATATCTAACTATTAAAAAGAATTTTTCTCTCTTATGGTCTGCGCATAGTCTTTGCTTGGAGAGTTCACTGGATAATACCAAGGCAAAAGGGAAAGTTTTGGTTTGTCAGCATGCTGAGGGTGCGCAAGAATCAATGTTGGCGAAGAGTAAGGTAGTGAAAGAAGCTGGTGGTGTTGGGATGATTCTGATTAATGAAGAGGGTAAAGATATTGGAATTCCCTTTGTATTACCTGCAGCTATCGTCGGGAGAAAATCAGGGGATCGCATTTTGTCATACATCAACCATACCCAGTATGATTCCTTGTTAAATAAAACTTACAAAGATTTTATTTTTTTTTTCGTCATTCCAGTTACAAAATTTTGTTCAAATATTATTTCAGTAATCCAAGGACAAGGATTTCCTCTGCTACGACTGTACTTAGGTCTCGACCTGCTCCAAGAATATCTGTATTTTCTTCAAAAGGCCCCAACTCATTAACTCCAGAAATTTTGAAGGTGCAACTTTTTCTCTCTACTCTTTTACAGCACGGAGTAAATCTATAGTGCTTTTCGGGAACTGTCTAACTTGTTTCACAGCCTGACATTGCAGCACCGGGATTGAATATCCTTGCTGCGTGGTCTCCGGCAGTTGGAAATATGGAGTTCAATATTATATCTGGAACCTCTATGGCGTGTCCGCATGTAACAGGCATTGCAGCTCTGATCAAATCTGTCTATCCTACGTGGTCTCCATCTGCCATCAAATCTGCAATCATGACTACTGGTAGGATCCATTTACTGCCGATTCCTCGCCCTTCAATGCATAACTTATTTCTTATAAATACCAACTTGCTTTTCTTTATCAGAGTAGTTGACATGTTAAAACATTGCAGCTGTTGTTCTGGATAAAAATCGCAAGCACATCACGGCAGATCCTTCTGGTAGAAGGGCCATCCCATTTGACTACGGTGCCGGTTTTGTGAATCCGATAAGAGTACTTGATCCTGGTCTGATATACGACGCACATCCCCAGGACTACAAAGCATTCCTTTGTTCAATCGGCTATGATGACAAAATGCTGAGAATGATCACAAGAGACAACAGCACATGCTCTCAGTCCCGCATGAATCCTTCCGGCCTCAATTATCCTTCCATCACCGTGCCAAGTCTTCAGGACAATTTCTCTGTGACTCGCACGGTGACCAATGTTGGCAAGCCAAGAAGTATCTACAGAGCCGCAATATCTTCTCCAGCTGGAACTAATGTTTCTGTGGTGCCTCAGTACTTGATTTTCAGCAGCTATGGACAGAAAATCAATTTCACTGTAAATTTCAAGGTGACCGCCCTTTCCAAAGGCTACGCATTCGGATCTTTATCGTGGAAGAACAGGGAGTCTCGTGTCACCGTCCCGCTGGTCGTCCGGGCAGAGGCGTCCAGTATGGGATTAATGCGTTAATTCTTGAAGATGGTTACAAACAGCGAATGTGACAGAAGCAGCTGGTACATGAAATGTTACAGTAAGCAACCCAAATGGGTTACTTGTTTCCACTTAGCTGAAAGTTGGTGCTTGGTATAATTCGTTTGTATTTGTACAAAAATGGTATTTGGTTTATGAAATTCAAAGAAAAAGAAAGTCATTTGACGAGGAAAAACTGTGTTTACCAACGAGGCTTTAGCATTTTGTGTACGATGGTTCTTGAAGGCAGCATAATACTGTACAACTACTACATGAGCAGCACATGATACATAGATTAGCTGTCTCACTAAACGTGTACGTAAAATGTGCGACAACTTCATTGCTAAACGTTGAGATTTGGTGTTAATGACAGATTAAGCATCAGGCCAAGTCGAATTGTGCCTTGACCGTAGTTTTCTGTAAGGATGTTTTCGCACCAGCGAAGAGCGAAACTTTCAAGACATTTGCGCTCTATGGAACGGCGAAAAACTTATGTACTTTCACTTTATTGAAGAATGAAACTCCAACTGACATTGGAGATCGGTGAGTCAATCTCAATAGCCATGACTTGTGCTCTACGAAATAGCAAGAGTATTTTTCCTTTTTGAAAGAACGAAAAGAACAAAGTGGGAAATAATCCAAGAGGAGCGATGACAGAATTAAAAATTTTATTTAGAGGGTATAAAATTTTTGTAAGCTTAATTAGGGACTACAAAATTTTTTTAAACGAATTGAGGTACAAAAATAAAAAATATAATATTTTTAGACTCAATTGGAGATACAAAATTAAAAATATATTATTTTTACGCTAAAATTGAACGATTTGGCCTTAACCTGAGTGGACATCTGTCCCCAGTATCCACCCAATAGAACCGCCACCCAAGATCAAATAAATTACTATTGCAAAAAACTTTGCTTTCTGTATGCTGAGCTAATCAGCCTGCATTTGCTGAGTTGCCTGGTTGCCACCAACTCCTTAACGGACTCAAAAGCCAACGTCTTGCAGTATATATTGGGTTTAACTTAGCAGCTACTGTATTGCTAGAATCAAAATGATTTGCTGAAATTAGGTTTCAAAACTTGAAACTATCTCACCCATGAACTATCAGAAAATTGAAACATAGAACAAAACTGGAACTCATGACAAGCTGAAGAACATTATTTAACTGTCCGGCATTGGCTAATCTGGCGGGGTTGAATTTGAATACTCTGTCTAATCTGCTGCTTGCTTGGTCTTACTTTTTCTCATTTTCGCTTTAACCCTTGACTTGGCCAGTAGAGTCTGGACTGTGTTAGCAAAGTTCCCAACTGCCATCAAAACTAGCAACATCCCACAAAAGACAACCTGGGGAAAACAATATTCTGAAATTCGATACGTGTCTAAGCAAAGTGGTCAGGATTTGATTGACAAAGGAAGAACCAAGCGTCACATTAGAGGATAGAACTTTGAAAAGAAAAGAGTACAACTCATATCACCTGCCACTCGGATACAACACCAACAAAAGCTGTTCTAAGTAGGAGAAATCCTACATATGCCTCAAAACCCTGAATCAGAATCCAGAAGAATATATACGTTATTCAGACAGATAAATTATTATCAAAGTTCAACGACCACAGAATTGCGAGTCCACTTTAATTCGGTTTTCCCCTAAATAAGGAACTCAGTTTTTTACCCAGTGTAACAAATAGTGTTTATCAACATAAACATGTTGCATTCAGTTTTCAATTACACCTCGATATTGAGCATAAAATTAAATAAGTCTAGAAAATGAAATATTCACTTTACATCACCTGCAATATGAAAAGTATAGGACACAGCAACCAGAGCTGTCCTTTTACGCCAGCAGATTCTCCCCAAACAACATCCATTCGTTGGGCCTAAAAATTGAAAACAAAGGGAGCAGTCAATAAAAGGTCTTCTGTGATGGCCTAAATAAAGAGAGCAGTGAGAAACTCTAATGGTGATATAGACTTTTATTCAAACTGTATTCTAATTAATAAGTTGTCGTTATAGACTTTTATTACAAATTTAATAATTACAATCTGACCCCAAAAACGGATTTGTCTTCAAAACTGCCTTCTTTCAGTTGTTTTCTATGATTTCTACCACGCCTCTTGTAAAAAAATCAAAATCTGTTGTTAACTGTTTATGCTAATACTGAATTTTGGCCGTATCAAACATTGCAGATCTAATGAACAACTATTTGTAGAGGCATAATCGCTGTTAATAATAGTGTGTGCTATAAACAGAAAAAAGGTCGCCAATAATAACAGCCTTTTGTATAGGTATAAGTATAACCACTGTTATAAACCACGGTTTTGAAAAAGTGAGGTAGAATGGAAAACAAACCATGAGGTATGGCAAAAATGATAGAAAGCAATGGAAAGAGGGTAGTTTTGAAAAACAAATTTGATAAAAATTACAAAATTTGATAAAAATCATATCTGATAAAAATTACAAAATTTGATAGCAGATCATCAAATTAAAAAACATGATAATCGTAGCTTTCCCTAAATTCTACCTTTCAATCGGGAAAAGAACAGAAAAGGGTAGCACTGCTGCTTCATTTTTAATGTTTAATAGGAATTTAATATTGAAGAAATCGCAGTACATAAATTAGTTTTAAAAGAATGAATAGAAAACAATACACTTGACCTTGCCCAGAGCTATGCGAGTATACAGCCTCTGACGTTGATATCTATTTTGCAGAAGCATTGCCACCCCTTGCATCATAGCCCACTGTAAGAACAGTTCCACTCCCCTCTGCAAATACAAAAAAGCCGCTATGCAAGGCATTGAAACTCAACATAAGATTTCTACAAAAAAGCCATCATACCTGTTTCTGGACACAGTCTGGACCCCTTTTAATCTCCCAAGTCAAACTTACAAGTGCCATGGTCATGGCACAGTAATGATGATATATCCACCTGTCAAAGTAATTTATGGCTTAAAGAGATAGAAAGACAATAAACGGAGATTTGCCAACAAAAGATCATGAATTTACACATACTGTGATAGCCAGAAAATGAGTAATCCGAGGTTATTGACAATCGGAAACTTCAAAAAAAAAAATCCTTACAACTTATTTATGTTATCCATAAGGTCATGTGGAGCTGTGGATCTAAATAACCATTATTATAAAAACAAATCCCACTCTAAACCATAAGGTTCACTTCCTGCACAATTTTCAACTAAAATATAGATGCATGTGTCGAGAAAACACCTCTTCGATCCTCAAGTCACAGGTAGATCAAAGATAGGAATTGTAGACAGGACTAAATCTTACATAACTACACCTACTACAGATTTGCCATATAATTTCTTGCTGATATTGATTCATTAATTACATTAGGATTGAATTATCGCACCAGTTTAAGTTTATGCACAAACTTTAAAACCTACAGGATACTGAATGTGTTATAATTCCCAACCTGTGCGAACAAAAATTCTAAATATTAAAACTTAAAAAGGCATGTCCTTTCTAGTTCTAGACCAACTTACATCTCCAAATAAGGATGCCCTTATTGCTGAAATAATCAAAACACATATATGACACATAGCAAGATCTTCTGACACATATACATCGTCTCTAGGATACTATCCAGTATCCTAGTTGCGTAACATTTATACATTTGGCTTTCTGAACACATGGACTTTGAGGTACTAGTACAACTAAAAAGTAATTTTAAGCATATTTTATAAAATATATCACTTCGCAACTCATAGCTATCAGAAAATTTCTGGACATTACCATGATCGAATATCACTTCCATTGACCCTCAAGATATTCTCTCGCATGCCCAAGCCTGTGTAGAGGAACAGTAGCCAGGCCTAGAAAGAACAATATCTTTCAGAAAGACATGTAACTCAACATAGAAATGAAAGATAATGGACCGACGAAGCTAGTCCTTATTGTCAAGACAGTACCTGGTACAGCTGTACTGGAAAAGCTGGCATGCATCCATTCCAAAGCCAATACCTCAAAACTAGCAATGTTGCTGGGAACAGAAGAAATAGAAGAGCAATTCTGTCCTGCTCAAAATATGTTTTGATGTGTCATATACCACAAAAGAATAGATCTAGTCACTCAATTCAGAAAACAACATCGACTGAGGAAATCACAAAATCAATTTCGTTATGTTTCTCACTTAAAATGATTATTATTCATTACAGACACTTGGGAAAAAAGCATACAGTCATTTTTAAGTTAATACCTTGTAACTGTTGTATTCTTCCTTGACCTTGAACTGCACTTCCTTCCTTGTAGCCCGGACATCGATGGGACCTAAAAACATCTTCAGGAACCTACCTGCAACGATGTCAAATTTACACATATGAATGCGCAGACTACCATTCAAAATATTAATAACTAATGCAGCTAGATCGAAATAAGTGACGAACATCCATTCTAAAAATGATACGAGAGGGGCATACCTTGAGTTTTTCCAGGGAGATACGAAGATGCATCACCATCAGACAGAATGCATGCGGCTCTATGCAAATCTTCATCAAGCTAAAACCAAGTTCAGCTGGAGATCAGTATCAAGACAAGCAAACCGTACGTGGCAAATTGAATTTCACTTTTGTGACAATCTACGGCATGTGCCTACACTACGTATATGAAAATCAAAGTAGAAGAAAATCAGAAACCTTCTCGGCGGCCCTAGGATCCAGGATCTTCTGGTAGAGAAGCGAATCGATGGAGGACCGAATCCGCCTGATGGACGATTGCAAAGCGAGAGCGCGCTGCTTCAGAGGCTGCTCCTCAGCCGAAATCCTCGACACCAACGACGCAGCCAGGTCCTGCAACTCCTTGGCCTGCTCCAACACGCGGCTCACCTCGTCCTCGACACTCCGCACGGAATCCTCCTCCGCCATTTTCAGGACACCACCACAGCCTTGTAGCTCGAGATTGATTAAGCAAAGTTTTGCAGCGATGGGAGACGAATCCGAAATGCGGGCTTCGATCGTCGATTGATTAACGACATCAACAAGTGAGTGAGAAAAGTGGAAAATGGGGATTTGAGATCAGTGCCTAAATTACAGACTGATTATCTGACAGACGATCTTAAAAACATATATATTTATAATTATTTATTAAATTTATTATTAATATATATAATTTTGATTAACTATCAGATCAATTGTTATGATTAATTTCTGCATTGCCGATTTAATTTCTGCATATATATATTGTAACGTTCCGTCTAGACAATTAATGGTTCAAAATGTAATTTTTTATGAAAATAACCGGTTTTAAACATATATGTTTATAATTAATTATTAAATTTATTATTAATATATATAACTCCGATTAATTATCTAATTAATAGTTACGATTAATCCCGTCTAACCGGTTAATCACTAGACGTTGTGCTCACCGCCTAACACCTCCAAAACGTTTTAAGAGCATTGTTTGAGATATGAAGAAGAAGGACGATGGCGCGTGTCTCTCGTTCAGACAATGACTCTTCCGTGCTCAGGGAGCACTTGCTCTCGGAAACGACGTCGTTTTGAATTTGTTCAGAACGACGTTGTTTTACGTTGTAAATGTAAAACACGCCGAGCATAACTGGTGAATATAGATGCATAACTGATGAATATTCACCAGTTGTGCTTCTTTATTCACCAGTTATATATAGCAACACAACTGATGAATATATAAGCAGAACTGATGAATATTCACCAGTTGTGCTTCTATATTCACGAGTTGTGCTTCCATAGTCATCAGTTATGCTTCTACATTCACCAATATTGTATATTCATCAGTTATGCTTCTATATTCACCAGTTGTGCTTCTATACTCATCAGTTGTGAAACCACTGTTAGGGATCGCATACACAAATGTAGGATTGAGTTTTCCAAACCCTGCAGCATAATTGCAGATCCGTAATACCCATTAATTACTTTAACATTGATTTCAATTTGAACCTCAAACACAAGTCTGGATTCGAACTGAAATGTAGTTGGTTGCCTTTTTTACGAACGTGTCAAATGTCGAAATCCTAAACTTCTATTTATAGTGAGAATGATTATTACCCACGATTCATACATGTGAGTTTAATTCATTTGGTTCATCTGAATCAGGCGCAGATTGAACCGGATCATATCCGGACCGAATCTCATTTGTTTTTTACTCAACTCAATATCCGTCACTCAATTGTGTGCGACCCTATCTATTCACTCTCAATTAGTAATTAACAAAAGCTCATTGATCATAGCGGCCCCCTAGTAACATTATAATCCATAATTAAAAATAACTGATTCTTAAGATAACCAAAATCTTAGTCAATACGAATCAATTAACTAATTTTAATAGACAGACACTAACATCTTTGCTACATCACATATATTAAAAAATGAAACCCTTCAGGAATTGGGCCCCGAACCACTGTTCATATGAGCTACATACAAGAGTCTGGTCCTGCGTATGAATTCCTCTTTTGAAAAATGACGATGTTTTGATATTTAGACTTTTATATCTTAAAAAGCAAAAACTACATTCTAACCTAACTAATAGAAATTTAACACAAACATCCTTATTCGGTGGACTTGCCCTCTTGAATTTCATATTTAGATATCACCATACCAAAATCCCTCTTGAGAGATTATGTGACATTTAATGTAATTGTAACTCTTCTAGTATGGTGTAACGTCATTTCCGGTACTTTAAATGGCCAATCCTAAGGGCATCCTTATTAAAACAAACTAAAAATGAAGTTTGTGTCATACCACATCAAATTTATGTCATGCTAATTTATTTTTATCATAAATCTACTTTATATAAACTTATATCCACATTGAAACAACATTTCAAACCTCTACGCATGAACCCACATGTCATATTATATCTTTTACTACCTTTACATACTATTTTAATTAAAGATTTTCTTTATTTATTAAATATTTAGTTAGTTAGAATTATTAATTCATATTAATTTTTTTTTGATATTTATATATAAAGATTTTAATTTATGAAACCCACATGACATTTACGTTACACCTTCCAAGCCATTTAGCACGCTTCATGGCTTCCAAGCCATTTACCACGCTTATGAACATAGAGCGTGGTAATAAGTTATCCTTAATATTTAATATATATCTATTACTACGCTTTCATCTTTGAGGTATTGTTCCTGAGTTGATTTTAGGAGAGAAAGGAAATGAGAGGGAAGGGAAGGGAAGGGAAAAGAGTGTTTCTGAGTTTTTCTAAGGATGGGTTTGGAGGGGAAGAGAATGATAGAACCCCCATTTGTTTTCCTCCCAAATTGGAGGGGGAGGGAGGGGAAGAAAAATAAAATGAGAAAATGATGATTTTATCCTTATTTATCTCTTAATTTATTTAAATATAAGAACAATTTAGTAATTATGTTATATTTTTTCTCAATTCCCTCCAAATCTTCTCTAAACTCAGGAACAGCCTCTCCATTTCACTCATTTCCTTTCCTTTTCTTTCTTCTCCTTCCCCTCCCTTTCTTCTCATTCCCTTTCCTTCCCTCCAAACTCAGTAACAGAGCCTGAAGCGTGGTAATTGCGTTTGAGTGTCAGAAGACACGAACTATTTTCACATAGATATAAAACGTTTTAAAGTCTGACACAAAACGTAATACAAAAATTCAACGAGGATATTCTTACTTACCAACCGAGATACTAAACAGATAAAAAAGAGATCAAATCGATACTAATAGGGAAACCCATGTCGTACGTGTCTCCGACATTGCGTCTTTGATCAATGCACTATGAAACCTGTCATCCACGGCTAAGATCATGCCACGAGAACATTCCCACTCCCACTCGTTGCGTCCGCCTCTATCATGAATAGAGGTGTTCAAAATTCGGTTCGGACCGGAAAATGATCTGAAATCGGATCGGAATGGATTGAATTGAACCGGATCGAAAGATTTCGGTCCGGTCTTCGGTCCATCAATTTTTAGGATTTCGGTTCCGGTTCCGGTCCGGTCCAAACCCGAACAAATTCAGTCCGGACCGGAATAGACCGGTTTGATACTTTTTTAATAAAAATAAATTCTTTATTAAAATACTTAAATCTATCTTATTTAATATATAAATACAATTATTTTTAATTCATATTTCTATTAAAAATTAATTAATTTTTTATGATTCCGGTCCAAACCGATCTGGTCCGATCCAGACCGATTTAAATCCGGCCCGGTCTTCAGTTCTCACATTTTTTTCAATTTTGATTCTGGTCCAAACCGATTCCAATTCGATCCGGTTCGATTTTGTACCGGTGAACATCCCTAGTCATGAACCAACCAATCATTGTTATACTGCTCCTGCAAATCGATCCGCTATATCGCCTCAGTATACCACATTACCGCCGCCGCCGCATCCACGACTAGCTCGCCATTCGTTCATCTCCCCCACTAGCGGATTCACTCGTCGCCCCCCATCTATCTCGGAAAAACCAAGGTGCGTGATAATTCGTTTCCTTATAAGCCAGCAGTAAACCCCATCTCGCGATATTATTTGATAATACCACCTGTCTGATATTAGCGGCACGAAACTGTCGAGGAGTCTGAAACTCGGGTTTCGACCGATCTACGTTTTTTCTCCACTCTTGTTGAGATTATTAGGTTGAACCTGTTTGTTGCGTCTTATTCGAGCTAGCTGACGTCTATGATCTTCTCTGGTTGATGTTACTTTAGCTGAAGCATGACTAGTGTCGGCATTGGCAAGGAGTGCCTTGGATGGGCAGCCAGAGATCCATCTGGAGTTTTATCGCCTTGGACATTCACTCGCAGGTATGTCTGTATCTGTCAAAGATTTTAGCCTGTCATGAGTTACCATGGGCAGGTGTGGATTGTCTGTTAAGGTTTATCATTCAATGAGTACGATGTCACTCAACACGAATTTCCAGATCATATCATTTACTGATTTCATTGCCCATCTTTTTCAAATGCTTGCAGGGTCCTGGGGAGTGAAGATGTTAGCTTAGACATCACACACTGTGGTGTATGCTATGCTGACGTTGTTTGGACACGAAATAAAATGGGAGACTCAAAATATCCCCTGGTTCCTGGGTATGCAAGATTCAACCGGAGCCTAGTAGAGTTACTTCTTCTTTATGCTCTAGCGAGTTTATAACTTGTTTTTCTCCTTTTATTATTCTAGGCATGAAATTGTTGGAGTTGTACGAGAAGTTGGGTCAGGTGTTCATTCCTTCAAAGTTGGTGACCATGTTGGTGTTGGTACCTATGTCAACTCATGCAGAGAATGTGAGTACTGCGATGAAGGACTTGAAGTGCACTGCCTGAAGGGATCAGTCCATACGTTTAACAGCGTGGACACTGACAATACTATCACGAAAGGAGGATATTCCAGCTTCATTGTTGTTCATGAAAGGTGAGTACGTTGATGATGGTGATATCAACTAATAGGGAAATGCTACGAGTAGCCAGCAGATTTTTATTTCTGCAGAATTCTCTTATTGTCTAGTAGCAGGTTGTTTCATATTTGAAGTGCCTTATGTGAACGAATTCATTTTGAGATTGCAGGTATTGCTTCAAGATACCAGACAATTACCCACTTGCTCAAGCAGCTCCTTTGCTATGTGCTGGGCTCACTGTTTACACCCCAATGATGCGCCACAATATGAACCAACCTGGAAAATCTCTAGGAGTAATCGGACTTGGTGGGCTAGGTCACTTAGCTGTAAAGTTCGGCAAAGCCTTCGGACTCAACGTAACTGTGTTCAGCACAAGCAAATCCAAAGAGAAGGAAGCGCTGAGTATCCTCGGAGCTGACAAGTTTGTTGTTTCTTCTGATCCACAGCAGATGTCGGTATGATCATCAGCCTAACCTTCCTCCATATGCCAAGAGACTAACACTTTAAGGAATATTTTACTTGCACAAAATTTTCTCAGTTGTTACTTTCTTCCAGGCCCTAGCGAGGTCATTAGACTTCATTATCGACACTGCCTCTGGGGATCATCAATTTGATCCATTCATGTCACTGCTGAAAACTTTTGGGGTTCTGGTCTTGGTGGGTTTCCCCAGCGAAATCAAGTTGCAACCTGCGAATCTCATTCTAGGTAGATTTTTCAACATGCACACACTTCTCCTTTGAAAGTTGTGTTTATGATTATAAATGTGTTCTCAAATTTCATCTCATAGACGTATATAAGCTGTTCCATTGACTAAGTGTGTTCCATTCAGGGGCCAAGACTATTGCGGGCAGCCTTACAGGAGGCACAAAACAAACAAAAGAAATGCTGGAGTTCTGTGCTGCAAATAAGATCTATCCAGAGATAGAGGTTGTTCCGATCCAGTATGCCAATGAAGCTCTGGAAAGAATGATTAACAAAGATGTGAAATATCGTTTTGTGATTGATATTGAAAACTCTTTGAAATGATCACCAACTGGAAAAAGATATCAGGGTTTCTATGAGAACCCCACTTGGGACGATCTACCAGATCATAGTGAATAAAATTTGTGGGCTTGGACTCTTTCTTTTTCTGAGATTCTCAATTTTACCCGAAGTGGTTTACTATTGGATCTCATTACGTGAGGCTTTTCACAAGTGCAGGCACACAATTCATATAAGCAAAGCTACACAATAAGCTTTTTAAAAATACAGAACTGAGATAAGAGGAAGATGCACATCACACCAGAAGTGGGAATTACTGGAGGCTTGTTTTCTTATTCCAAACTGTCACTCTTGGGAGTATTTATGGGTCCCTACTTAATCAGATTTGTCTGACTGGTGCTGCTCGCTTTTGCTATTTTCTTCCTCCTCCTTCTTCATTTTCTTCCCATTTTTCTCATCAGCATTCTTTTTCTGGCCGTGGTGGTGGTCAAGCTGATGATCAATAACATCAGAGACGTCCATGTGAACACCCGGGTCGTTGCTGGTGTAGCTTCCTCCGATCATAATAGAGTTATTGATTGCCTGGAAGTTGCTGTTCACGTAAGTCCCCAGCGCCTCATACGGGTCAGCATCCTCAGGGACGGCCGATTTGTCGTCCGTGGCTTCTCCATGCATGGTGGCGCCCTGGTTGGATCCAGCCAGAGTGATGATCCTCACACCATGCTGCTCATCGTCGTGATGAAGCTGGTGGTGGCTCGAGTCACCATGGGCATTCCCGTGGCTACTTGCGCTGCCAGTACCGGATTTGTGAATGTGCTGAAGTTCGGCCAAGCGCTTGGTTAGTGCAGCGATCATGTCTCGGATTTCACGGTCCAGTTGCTTGTGTTTCTCCATATCTGGGGCGGTTGAGTTGGGTGTTAGATGGATGGGTTCTCCTGGCATGGTGCTGCTTGTGGAGGAGAAGAGAGAGAGAGAGAGAGTTAAGGGTCTGTTTGGGTCTGTGGAGTGGGGGTGGGTTTTTAAGGTGAAGTGTTGAGGCACCAAAGTGTACTTGTGTTGAGAATAAAGGGCAAATGGCATACCGTAGATGGCAATTTAAGGATTGTTTTCCTCTTTTTTTGCACTTTCTGGTTGTTTGTTACTCATTGGATCTGAAGTAAAGAATCCAAGACTTGACATGTGACCCATTTAGGAACTCATGACAATCTGCCGCACATTCTACATCTTCAATTTTTTATTTTTTTTAAGTTCGGAGAACCATATCGTTCTAGCATTTAAAGTGGTTCTTTTTTGGATCGAATTGATTTATTTCAGTTCAATCAAAAACTGAAAACGATTAAAATATTTTTCTTTCCATATAATTCTTACTTAATAATGATTTAAAATTGTAATAAATCTATACAAAATTAGAAAAAGTAAATGTTTCAATTATTTGTTATATAGTTATTTATAAAGTTATGTAATTACCAATTTTGAACTTCAAATATCAATTAAGTAATATAAAAGAAAAAATAAATAATTTTTACTTTATTATTTTAGTAATACGGTTTTCGGTTTGATCGAATATAAATGACCAAAACTGATAATCAAACCATAACAATTTTGATATTTTGATTCGGTTTGATAACCGAACTATTGACCATCAAAATCGAATTAGATTAAACCAAATTGAATCAATTCGATTTGATTTGATTTTTGGTTTGGCCCAAACTATGAACGGCTCTAATGTTATTCAGATAAAATGGGAAATTAGTGAAGATATATAAATTTATTGAAAACAAGAAAACAACATTCATTGGAGTCTAAGTAAAACCTAGGGTAGGGCCATGATGTGTGAAACAGGGGGTGTAATGATTCATTTCAATTTTTAATAAAAAAATTAAATTCAACAGTTTGTCATCGGTTTGCGAATTCTAAACCGAACCGTATGCTTTAAAAAACCAAATCAAAACAAGTCACATGGTTCGATTCGGTTCGATTTTTTTTTCATGAACTTGATTTACTAATTTATTCATTAAATAGTAGACTTTTTATATAAATAATAATGTAGAGATACCAATTTTTATATGATTTAAAATATAGTGGAATAGTTTGGTTTGATTTGAAAATAAAAAATCGAACCATTAGTCATCGATTATTTTAAAATTAAAATCCTAACCGCACCATTAACATTCCAAATCAAACAGAACCGATTAATTTGGTTTGATTTGATCCGGTTCATCAATTTCCACATTTAGGAGGAGCATCGAGAGGCCACGATGAAGAAGATATATGCAGCCACAGGCTGCAAAAGAAGAAGAAGAGAACCAAAAGGCGACTGTAGTGCGGAGCAGTGTATATTGACCTTTTGCACAAAATGTATAAAATGTTTGAAACACTTGTTTATCTGTTCCTATCATAGGAGCTGTTGGATCCGATGTGGTTGTGTTAAAGCCAAACAATGAGCTACTTCAACATCCTCTCTTTGTTTTTTTATTGTTTGAACTAGCTAGATTGAGTTTATTGAATTCTCTTGTTGGATTGTCAATCGTGAAACCATTTTCATGATTAGGATTATGTTGGAAATTTTATCAGATTTTTAGAAATAGAAACAACTTTGGTTTGGAAGTGATTAAAATTAGAAATTCTATTATGTGTCGTTATTAAATTATTGTTTTGATATTTTGAGGAATCGTATTTGATTTTTGTATTAGTTGATCTTATAAACAGGATGTACAATGTTTGGAACAGCTTGACAAACTGAGCGAGAGAGTTCTTTAAGAGAAATCAAAATGAATTTTTCTGAGTATTGTAGAATTTTTTTCGTAGATTTTTTGTTGGAAAAAAAATCGTTATGCTTCAGATTGACTTTTTATGTGCCATGATTGTTGAGCGGAGATGGCCTCCATTTTTGGTATAACGCCAGCAAAGTAATGAGGCAAGTGAAAGAATTGTATTCGAGATTTTTACGCAGAGGACGTGAATTCTCACAATACATATTTGTTAACAGAAAAGATTTATGTACGCTAAACTTAATTTGTTGAAAGTCGAACCATACAATAATTAAATAATTATAACTTTCGTATTATCATTTCATTGCATGTGTCGGCAAACTAAGAAGAGAATCCTCTTTCCTTAATAGGGAAAACCACGCCATACAAGAATAATTGAACCGGACAATCTTGTAAGGCAATACATTACCATTATGTGGGGATGGGAAGAAGAACTAATTAACCTATTGATTGATGAACAATACAGTTTGACCTTTTTTATTTTTAAAATCAAAGTTCAAATCTTTTCTAAAAAATATAAGTTTTAATTTAAGATTCATGTTGAATAATTTTTGTTTATATTTTAATTTTTTTTAAAAAAATTATAGTTCAAAGTGCATAATTCATTTTTGAACTTTTATTTGTATGGCTGTAAAGTACAAAGTTTATCCAATAAGATTCAGAGAAATGAGTGTTTTGTGTTTTTGTAATTGAAGTGCTTTGTGGTTGTAAATTACAAAGTTTATCTAATAAAATTCAAAGAAAGAAATTACATTGAAAGTTCATCTAGTAGTGGTGAAAGTACGTTGAATTTCAGTCACTCAATACATGTCACGTGTCTCACTAATTCATATTTATCTATACATATTTTAACCATTCAACACATGTCACGTGTCCCATCAATTCATATTCACCTCGCTCACAAATATTTTCGACTACTCAGCACATGACACATGTTTCACTAGCTCAAAATTGCAGCCACCCAGCACCTGTCACCTTCACCCTCTATCTCCTATTCTAAAGTCTAAACCCATATATCATTCTTTTTATTTCTTAAAATTAAATTATTTGACTATATTGGAATTATTTTTCAAATCAAAGTTCAAATAATTTATAAAAAAATAAAATCTTTAATTTAAGATCCATTTTGGATAATTTTTATTTACTTTTAAATAAAATTTTAAAAAAGTCATAGTTTAAAGTGCAAAGTTCATAGTTCGTTTCTGAACTTTTATTCGCATGTCTATACTTGTTTAAAATTCATACTTGTTTATCCCCAAACTCTCTATTAACGAAATAAAGAATTGATTCTCATTTTCAATCAAAATTTCCGTTCCCACAATTTTTTTCTAAATCAAACACAACCTTGGTTAACTAAGATGAGATGCAAAAGCGAACAAATAACATTGGCAAAAGGCTTTGAATGGGCTGGTCAAACACTGGACTTACAAGCTAAGGGAGTTAGGTTTGAATCCCCCTAGAGGCATCTAGTTCTACATGAGCCCCTCATATCGACAATCTATGTGTCGTCACTTAAGTTTCTCTACATGAGCCCCTTTTATTGTCTATTGGCGGTCTCCTTATAATGTCATGGACCATTGATGAGACCAAATTATTTAATTCATTATATACTTAACTCACCTAATTTTTTATCATTCTTGAGTATTTTTTAAAATTTTTTGCTAGTATTTTAGATCTTAATGTAAAAATATGCTAAACAGAACATTTTCAGAGCAAAATACAAATAAAATAAGATCAAAGGCCTAAAGAGTATATCTGGCCGAGTTGAGAAGCCACTGCGGTGAATTCCAGCCACGCATGGGGGTCACATGGTAAGGACAGACACGTGTTAACAATTCAAAAAAAATTAAAAAAGTTGACGCAACACTCACCGCGCGCAAGAACAGAGCATGCGAGAAGGGTTACAGATCTGTGCGACGCGCGCTTGTTCTAAACTCAAGTTAGTTTTGACTAGATAATTTTTGAGGGTCATATCTTCCGCGTCTGAAGCCCAATTTTGATGATTTAAATTGTTATAGGACAAAGAGATAATTATCTGTAACTTTTTATAAGGAGTTGTGATCTAAATCTTGATGGACTTCTGCCACTAGGGCAATCAATTATAGTGTGTCTATTTGTTTCTAAATTCAACTCCAAATTTGAATTCGATTTCGATCAGCATACGAGTCTATATTTTCATCAATATCTCAAAAGATATTTATCTCAGAGAAGAATTAAAAACTCATGGTCATCACTTGTTTCTAAGCTGGACACACTAATATATACCTATATAAGAAGGTCTTTTCATTTTCTTTTATGTGTGAAATCAGAAAGTGACAATATTAGGCAGCCAAAGCCAACTTTATGTTACCAGAGAGTCCAGCCACTAGAAGAGAATAGAAGAGACAATGTTCGAGTATGAACAAAGTTAGTTTAAAACTCTTATATTTAATTATTCTTTTTCCTATGGCTTTTAATAGCTAAATCCCTTATGCAGTTCTGGTACAATAACTTGTGATGTATGTTGTGAGATTATAGTGCTTAATATATTATGTTTGATGATATGTTTACTGAGCTTATTTCCATGAATGTTGTTTAATAGCATAGCCTGATAACCTATCTTCAAAAAAGCTTGACAACCTCTCACTAGTACAGATCAACCCTTTTTACGACACATATTTGGGACATTAGACGACTTTTAGAAATCTATGGAGCAACCTAAAGGGTTCATGAGTCGAAATCACCCAGAATATGTCTGCAAGCTAAAGAAAGCATTATATAGTTTGATGCAAGCACCGAGAGCATGGTATGGAAAAATTGCAGAATTCTTCTTGAGTAATGACTACTCAATGGCTCCATCTGATTCTAACTTGTTTGTGAAAGCTTGAAGTGGAAAGCTTTAAGTTGTGTTGGTATATGTGGATGATTTTATCATCACGGGAGATGATGAAATCAATAAATACAGCAGATAAGAGCCAACCTTTCAATTCGCTTTTAGATAAAAGAACTTGGAGAGTTACATCACTTCCTAAGATTGGAAGTGAAGAGAACTAATGAAGGGCTCTTTCTGTGCCAACATAAGTACTCACAGGATCTTTTAAAGAAATATGGGATGCAAGAGCACAAGCCCTATATCAACTCCTATAGATGTTAATGTGTGTCTATGCTCAGCTAAGAGTAAAGATCTTGAAAATGCAAAGATGTATAAGGAGATTGTGGGAAGTTTGTTGTATCTC
>NQLW01000070.1:287332-326342 GCA_002312845.1 Kalanchoe fedtschenkoi
ATATTAGCTGCAGTTCCTGCTATAATTCTCATTGCAGAATCAAGAGATGTGCAGTTCAAATCTGGCAGCTTTTCAGTTGCGATTGCGCGCAATTGGTCAATGGTCACCTTACCCACCTTCTCTTGTTTAGGATTTTTGGATCCCTTCTCCGCACCTGAAGAAAAGAATGAGAAAGTGTCAAGGTGGCCAAAAAAAAAAACCCCAGGATAGTGGTTGGACAGGAAAATAAACAACTGCAGATCTCATTAGTCAAATTGGGAGTGACAGTTTATTCAGGGTGTGGCATCACAGCATTATAATGAACTGAAAGAACACAATTTACCAATTCAACATGAACTCTAAAGGCCATCGCATAATAATAATTAATAAATAGAACTGAAACTCTTGTACTTGGGGCTTAAGGCAGTGTTTATGTAGTTTGAACAGAGGCAGAAATTTCATAGAGGAAAAAATGTGATGAACTGCTAAAAGAATTTGTAGATCTACCAGCCAGATAACATTCTAGTGTCATTCAATTCATCAGTAACTACAGAACTCTAATCTTGCGCTTCATAAAGATTTTCTGGTACAAAGACCCATTGAATATGTAAATTTTCAAGAAGATCTCAAGAAACTCAAACGCACACAAAGGATTCTTGGCAACTTTGCACAAGACTGACGCTGTGACCCTTAGATATGGATCATGACAACAAGTTAGCTCTTCATGACAACGCACAATACATTCCTCTATAGCACATTAAAAATCATATATCATGAGCATAACCTCTTTTTCTGTTTATAATGTCTGTAAGTGGTTTAACCATCCCATGGGAAATTTTTTTTTTTTATTTTTTATTTTTTATTTTTATTATTTTTTTTTTTTTAAAGGGGATCGATAGTGGTTCCCCACTTCCCCCCTTGGTGGTCAGGGGCCGCACACCCCCTCCACTTTGATAGTGTTACGCCCATACTCACTGCGGGCCAGCTCACGCGCACCTCCAGCATATCTAAGCGTAAATGCGGTACCAACAGGGTTTGAACCCAGGACCTTGGGGTTGTTAGACAACACCCAAGACCACTAGGCCAACACCTTGTTGGTTCCCATGGGAAATTGCAGAAAGCAGGTGGCTCAATATACACCCATGTACAATCACTCATTTCTTTCACAGTATTTCAATTCTGCTCTTGTTTTAGGTAGCTTTGCAAACATATGAATGCCTGTTTTACCAATTTAGCATGAACCGTAGCAAATTAATTAATGAAGGAAGCTTTGTCGTAAAATGAATTTGCTTCCTGAACTGAATTTCAAAGAAAATCTTTGAAGACATGAGATTTCAACTCCATACTACTAATTAGTAACTACTCATCTGAAATAGTGAAGGCATAAAGCAAATCACTAAGATAAAATTAAAAATGAAAGGATGGTATAGTGGTATACCTGCAGCCTTGAGGAGCAATATTGAAGCTGGTGGAGTTTTCAAAACGAAAGTGAAGCTCTTATCCTGAGAGATACAACAAATGTATTTCAATCATTAAAATCTGAAATATTTGTAAGACCCTGGAACCAAGCGCTAGTTATTGAACAACATGTGACTTAAGAAGCATCCTCAATCGTATACCCTCTCGTTAACTAAACAGCAAAGTTCCAGTTATTGAAAAACATGTGACCAATCTTGTACAAGTAAAATACTAGTGATTCGAAACAGGAGTGCAAGATTCGAAAAGAAAAAGAAGCTCAAAGGGAGTAAGGTGTAATTATGCAACTCACATCGTAGACAGTGATTTCAACAGGGATGATATAGCCAGGCTTATCAGCGGTCCTGGCATTGTAATCCTTGCAGAACATCATAATATTGACTCCCTTGGAACCAAGAGCGGGCCCAACGGGCGGGGCCGGCGTGGCCTTCCCCGCCTCAAGCGCCAGCTTCACAACTCCAACCACTGCAGCCACACAAAGATTTGCCCCAAATCACCACCCGCAGTAAATGAAGTTCACAACCAGAATACAAGACCAATATTACCTTTCTTGGCTTTTCCGCTGGGCTTGGGAGGCGCCATTGCGACGACGGAGAAGGTTCTGGGGTTGGACGGGAGGACGAGGGTTTGGCTGTGTGCGAATTGGCGGGAAACGGAGCGGATGGAGGATAAACTGAGGGTTGAGGTGAGGAGTGAAGACGAGAGCTTCTGCTGGTTCGACGGCGACGAGGATGGGAGCGAGAGAGCGATGCGGTGATGCGTAGAAATGGAAGACGCCATTTTCGAAACGTTGGCGTTCGGAGAAGAGAAAGAATGAAAGAGAGCTTCAGACCAGAGTTGTTGAGGTTTCAGATAAAGAGCCAGTTTCTTATCCCGAAAATGGAGACGACGATGCGACCACGACGTCGTTTAACAAACATAAAATGAAAAAAATGTTACCGTCGACAGCAGGGTTCGAACCTGCGCGGGCGAAGCCCAACAGATTTCAAGTCTGTCTCCTTAACCACTCGGACATATCGACAACCTCGAACACATACAGTCAATGAACTATTAATATACATATTGTCGTTGAAAGGTCGGTTCATGGATAAGTTTTGCTATTTTTTTTTTTAAGATTTTAGGGTTCTAGCATTCAATATTAGGATTATAGGGTTTTAGAGTTGTAGAATTTTCAAATTTTAGGGTTTTGTGGGGTTAGAGCTTTCTAGGGGTTTCATACCCTTAGCCCCTGTTTGGTAGCATGTATTAACAAAGGGATAGGATAACTAATACCAATGTAGCACGTTTGGTTCACTATTAGGATAAGTATTATTAATCCCTAGTATACATTTTACTCTTTGAAATCAGGATTAATAATCCCTACAAACTAGGTGGGATAATTAATCCCGTTACAAATAATACTCCCTAATCCTATACCACCAGGGCCGGCCCTAAGGGGTGTGCATGCGGTGCAACCGCATAGGGCCTCCACCCTAAGGACAAAATCCTTACTTAAAAAAGGCCTCAAAATTTTAGAATTCTCTCTTCAAAAGGCCTTAAATTTTGTAACTTCATTTCTAAGAATGAAGCTTTTACAAATCATATTTCAATGATCAATTTCATTGCATGGATATCCACTTATATAATGAAGCAAACTCAAGTGAGCAATAAATTTAAGAGATATGGGATAGAATACAAGGAAGCATATTTTCATATCCCATATCAACTAGAAGTTTGATAAGTGAGTGAAGATTTTATATAAAGTAGCAAGCATGGTCCTTGTGTTAAGATGATAAGGAAAGTACTACTTTTGTAGATTTTGCCAACAAAGTAAGTGCTTAATTAAAGTAAGTAACTTGCATCATTGCCATGCATTGAACAAATCTTATGTTGTTTTAATATTATGCTGAAGTTTTGGCCTTGAAAGGTACAAATTATTAGCCAAATACATACTTATAGTCATCATTAGCAATCTACCCCTAGATCCTCCATCTGAAATCGGGCAATGCATGACAAGTGTTTAGAAAGTAAAATTCTACCATCCCACATCGGCTGGAAGGTTGAGAAAGAGGAGAAGCTTGTATATAAAATTTCAAGCCATATTTGTAAATGTAGTAAAAATTTAACAAAACATTACATGTGAAGTTGAGACTTTTTCTAGCCTCATCTTTGTAGTATTAAGTTTGATTACCTAATAATTAATGGCCTTTTGTGTAGAGATAATGTCCCTAGAGGCCTCAAAAAAAAATTTCTGCACAGGGCCTCCGAAATCTCCGGACTGGCCCTGTATACCACCTACCAAACGTGGCCTTAAGGTTTAGGGTTTTTCGATTTTAGGGTTTATGGTTTAGATTTTTTTTGTTTTTTAGATTTTGTGGTATTTAAAATTATGCTATAAACATTATAAAACCTTAAAATGAAAAAAAAACAAGCAAAACTATATTGTTTTACCCGATCTCTTACCTAACTTATATAAAGTGTTACCTTATATCCCATAACCTCATTAATATATTGCTTACTTGTAAAGAAAATATAAATGTTAATATAGATTACATACTTTAAAATTTAGAATTATATTTCAAAGTTGTGTGTATTATATATAAAATAAATATAACAATAGTTTTTAATTCATGCATACATGACTTTGTACTTTATAATTTATGGAAACAACGATGTTTTCACTTGTAGCAAACCCAAGTTGAATTAGAGGGATGATAGTGCATGTTGAACATTTCTTCATTTCTTGTACCCATCACATTTTATAATGTCATTGACTCAACAAATTGTTTTCTATAATGTTATTATATTCACAATTTTATAATTAAAATATATAAATCATTAGATTAATATTATTGTCAAACTTGTCAATACACCCCCCTTTGAACTCCAATTCACACTACTGCCTTCTCACAGGATCCAATATCATCCATTTAAATAAAATTCAAATAACCTCCAAATGCTTGTTTTTTGTAGCTTTTTGATGATCGATATGATTCGAGCGTTGACTCCTCTCCAATTGGGCTCTTTCAAAACTCATCATTCAATGGAGATTCAACAAAAGACTGCAAATGCTCCGTCCTAACCGCCAATGGAATTCTGACACTGTGCTTCACATTGGTCCATGTCAGGCTCCCGAACAAGAACCCTGTGTTCATTCTATGGTTTGGGTACACAGTGACTTTGAATGATAATCTCTGCCCCGATGACCTGAAACTCATAATACTCGGCTTCACACTGATCCTCACCCCGGCCGGGGCCTCCACTAGAGCTCTGTACTTCGAGTTGGAGGATCCCACGTTTGTGACGGTTCTAGTTAAGGTTGTGGTGTTGGCTAGGTGCGGAATGGTGATGGATGGCAGGTTCAGGTCCAGAATGGATGGCCTTCTGCTCGGGCAGGTTGTGCGTTGGCGGGTGAGGTGGCTGATGGCTGAGTTGCTATACCGCATTGCGCAAAGGTAGTGGATGTAGTCAGCCGTGTCCATGTCGTAAACTAGACCTGGGTTGGCTGCCGCGTTGGGGTTGATAATGCCGCCCCCGAAATCGAATGGATCCGCTAGTTTTTGCGGAGAGCCGTCGGCCAGGATCGGAGTCCCGGATGGACCGGTGATGTGAGCTGCAACAAGAAATGCAGCACATGCTTTGCGTAAGATAACTGTAACAGCTGATGCGAGGGGTATGAAACGTGTTGAGGTATGTACCGGTAGTGACAATTGCAGACTTGATGGCTGCAGGGGACCAAGTCGGTCTCAATGACTTGATGGCTAGGACCTCTAGCTGAGAAGTAGGCCACCCGGGCCGTCACCGGTTTCCCAACAACTGTCCGAGAAGGGCTCAGCTTCACCACAGGGGATCTGTGCTCACAAATTGAGCCATGTTGGTAAGGACTAAACATCAAGTTAATGAAAATGGAGTGAGTTAGGACGATGATAATACCCGGTCGAACGAATGTAGAAGAGCATTTGCGTCCCAGCTTCGTAGTCTACTTCAATGCAGGGGAAGTCATCGGTGCAAGCAGCCAGAGTTCCGATTTTACTTTTGGCGACGATGACGCCAACACCTCCAGCGTCGCTCACGGCTCGAGCAGCCCTTGCGACAGGACTCCTGCCCACCGTAGAAGTGAAGCAAAGAACAACTTTTCCACTAGCGAGAGTTTGGTTAATGCGTAGATCTTCGCATAAACTGCACCAAGGCAATGCTGAAGTTTAGAGAAGAGGATTGCGAGACGAAGAGCTTGATTGAAACTCTATGAGTAGAGGTTAACCTGTTGGCTGTGGGCTCCAGATCTGTGCCCTCGGGGTAGACAAAGCCTTTGAAACCAACTGTTTTGCCGACGTAAAGCGCTTCGCCTACGTAAGTTTTGTTGTTTCCGAGTGTTACGGGCGTGTAGAACAGTCGGTCCACGGAGCTGGCTGCCACGGTGAGAATCCAAGGTGCGGTGTTTTGCACATTATAAGCAGCCGGCCCTGCATTTCCTGCCGCACAAACCACAGTAATACCGTTGGCCACCGCATGGTACGAGCCAGTCGCGATCCCATCGCGCTCGTCGACATCGGCAAACACGGGTATGGACCCTCCAATCGACAGAGACAGCACATCGACCCCGTCGTGAATGGCCTCATCAAACGCCTTAAGCATGTCCGCGGACGCGCATTGTCCCCCGCCCACATTCCAGCACACCTTGTATACAGCTAGCCTCGCGCGCGGCGCACCGCCTCTCAGCGTCCCGCGAGCAAGCCCTTTGTAGCTTACATTGCCCACAGACGAGCCAGCTGCCGTGCTGGCGGTGTGAGTGCCGTGGCCATTCGCGTCCCTCGGGGACATGTACTCCTCGCCACCGCTCGTGTTAAACAGGCCGTACTCAGCCTCTATGCCGCTCACGAAGTAGCGAGCTCCGATGATCTTCTTGTTACAATGAGACGAGTTGAACGCCTGGCCGGAGACGCAGGCGCCCTTCCATTTCTTCGGGATCGGTCCCAGCCCGTTGTCGCTAAAAGCTCTCGACTCCGGCCTGTTAGGCCCCAGGTACAGCAGCGGATAAAATAATCGAACAAGCAAGGTACAAAAGTACACCAGATTTAACGTGGTTCACCTTTAAAAGGCTACGTCCACGGGATAAACTCCGATATATTCTTCCACTAAAATTATAGTGGGTACAAAGAGATATTTGGGACAGACCCAAAATAGTGACACTCAAAAGTGTTTCCCGAAAATACCCAAAATAGTGACACTCAAAAGTGTTTCCCGAAAATACCCAAAATATTTTCTTCACTATTTTTGTCACTCCCCCAGGAAAAATTATCCCACTAATTTTTCCCATTCTCTCTTTCTTTCCTCTCCTCCCATCAGGAGGAGGAGGACTGCGTATTGTGGGATGAGGAGAATGACAGAGGAATTGCCAATTTATAGGCAGTTCCACGACGTAAACAACGCGTAAACGCGTTGCCAGCCCTCCACGTTTGACGCATTCACAGCCGTCTTCGTGGAAAATCCTTCGCCACCATTTCTGACTTTTCCTCATTCTCCCTCGGTTTTGTTTTTCTACGTGTGGGTCCCACCATGTGGAGGGACCCCAACACGGCCACACTCCTGAGATCAATCAAATCAAGCCCAGCAAGTCAGCAACATCACGAGGTGATGCATAACCAAATGCCAAGAGGCTAGCTGAATGAGACGATGCAGCACCTGTGTCGAAAACACCGATAATGACTCCATCGCCCATATTGCTTTTCTGAAGAACATTTGGTTCAGAACTGCTAGAGGCAGATAGGCCGAGATAGTCCCAGCTTCTGGTGGTTTGCAGCTTGTAAATGCTATTTGGAATGACTCTGACAACTCCAGGCATCTCTGCAATACTTCAAATATCTTATAAATAACTCAAAATGATACTTGAATGAAAAGTCTTGAATGTATAGTATTCCTTACCAGCAAGTCTTTGTGCCTGACTCTCCGTAAGCTTGGCTGCGAATCCGGAGAAGCCATGTTTGTAATTGTACACCATCAACTCAGATACCAGTTCCTTGCTGATAGGAAACGAAGAAGAAAACACTGTTGCAATGAGCTGCTACTACCACATCTCGATTGTAATCAAACTCCAGACAACATTTTTCATCCACACGCTTTACCTTCCGACCACCGATGCAAGCATGTCGTGGTGTGAATCCACAACTGCCTGAGGATCATTGTGAGTCTTCTCCCCGAGATAAACTATGTGAACCTGCAGTTGACCAGATAAATTAGAGACAATCTTCTTGTATATGCAAAATGGATCATTCAGAGATAAAAGGTGGAATGTGTGCTGGCTCACCTTGGTTCTGGCCTCAGTGAGAAAAACAGAAGGTAGTAGAAGAAGAAGGATCACCAGGGCCTTCATGATCTTGATGTATCAGGACTAGGGGAATCAATCAGGCTAGATTGAAGACAAAAGGGCATCCAACACGTATGCAGGATTTATATAAGGCCGTTCCCGGTCAGCAGGTGGCGAAACGCAGCGTTTTGATGGAAGGTGGTGAGAAAGAGAACGTTCACATGAATAACAGCTCACGAAAAAATGTCAACTGCTGAGAATTTTCTTTGTTCAGATTGAGTGGATATATTTTTCCAGATTTCGTGTCCACTAACAAATTTTATAAGAAAAATGTTGAAAACAAATAAAGTGAGTCGTGGGGTTTTGAGAGATTTGTAGACCACGCATGGTGGCAATACAGTGTCTTTGGACGCAAGGCCCGGTCACGTGCAAGCAAACCACACCGTGGGATACGACCACATGGATGGGTTTGTTCATTAAGGTACGAGGAATTGCACTCCACGCAGTGAAACGGCACACGTTTCTGCGTTTCCCCGATTTGGAAGGGAGCCGATTGTATGATTTTGTGTCTAAGTGGTATGAAATTGATTGATTGCGAATAGGAAATGTGGTGTGTGGGTTAGGTTAGGTCGACGATGGCGGTGTGTTCTCTTCTTCTTCTTGTTCCAAAATAAGAAAAGTGTTTGTAAAATGCGAGTTTGGTAGGTTGACGATTTTAGTTGATTTGTTCAATAAGAGGCGACATCTGCAGTATTATTACATGATGAATGTTTACAAGGCTCATATTTGTAGGTATTCTGTCTGATGGGAGGTCCGGGTCTATGAATCTGGTAATTGAATCGACGCATGTAGGAGTTACTCTCTTTGCCATGAGATAATAGGTAGCTTGCCAACCTGTTGGTGGCTTGAAAGTAATCTATTTCTATTTCATATCCGCCATAGTTATTAAAATCGGATTGGACCGGCCCGTTCAATTGATTGAACTAGGAACCGGTGGTTGGTCCGGTTCGATTCTAATTATATTACCGGTATGTATTCAGAACCAGGTTCAACCAGATCGAACCGGTGAAAACCGACTAAGCTGTTATGAACCGGTCGGTTTATGAAACCGGTTCAGTGTTTAGTTAATATAGAAATTATCTAATTTAATAAATATTAAAATAAATCTACAAATTAAAATCAATTATATCAAAAAAGTTAATAACAGGAATCGATCCCTTGCCCCATGAACTTGGCAGCCCGATCTCCACTAAGTCATGCTCTTTTTACTAACTTGTGATGTTATAAATTTTATTTATATTAAAAATAATAAATAATCAGACCAATGGTTGAACCGATCCGAGTCATCGGTTCAATCGGTAAACCGGAGCTCTCACCAGTTCGACTCCCCCATGTGGATCTGCCTTGTCAAGTTCATATGGATTTTTAATGAATATTGTAAAATACTAAATTTTATATAATTTTATTAAATCACTGTGTTTGTATAATAAGCAACTGGTATTGTAGGGAAACAAGTTTATCAAATACATTATAATGTAAATCATAAATATTTTTAAAAAATTAAAAATAAATTAATCAGTGACCTGAAAATGGTCGGAAACTGGATAAAAAATACATACCAAAAAACCTGCCGATGATTTGCTGTACTTTGATAAAATTTAACCAAAAAAGCATTGTGGCCTAAACAACGGCGCCCTAAATTGCTAAAACTTGGTCGGAAAAGAAGGTTGTAAATAGGCGGAAAGATGGCCATAAAATTTTTCAGGAGAGTCATTCTGACCAACATATTTAGGTCGGAAATTCGGCCGGTAGTTGGGTGAAAACTTGATTTTTGGTGCGTTTTCGGCTAAAATTTTGTTCAAGAAATAATCTAGTTTGGTAGTATAAGTAGTTGTAAGTCCTAATATGAATGGAAGATCAAAGATAACAAAATAAAAAAGTCTCCAGTTTCACTTCTATGAAATAAAAAGAACCGATTCTCCAGCCAAGCCGCATATGTGCTTTTACAACATCTCGTTTGATATTCGTTCATGTAAGATCACTAGGTGAGATGTGTATGAAAAATATGCAATATCAATATAAAAAAGACTAATTTTCAATTAATTTTTTGTCAACATTAATATTTTTAGTAAAAAAAATATAATTAAAGGCGAACTGAAAAGTGGTCAGAAAATAAACAGAGAATGAGATTAAAAATAAGTAAGAAAAGTAGTTCGGAAAGTTGCCTCAAAATAGGTCATGAACTACCACGATTTTCAAAAACGGTGCGATGAAAAAAAAATTGGACTGATTTTATAAAATAAAATTCACCATTACATTCCAAAACTAATATTATTATAAAATTTAGATTTGTGTGTGAAAATTATGTCATTTGGTTATCAAAGGGCGTTGTTTTCTTTATGTACACAAAACGATATAATTTATTTTGATACCAAACGACATAATTTCCGCACACAAATCTAAGTCTTTTAATAATCTTAGTTTATGAATGTAATGGTAAATTTTATTTTAAAAAATCAGTCCAATTTTTTTCATCGCACCCTTTTTGTAAATTGTGACCGCAATTGAATAAGTGATAATAGTTCAAATCTCCTTTTGGATTTTATCCCTATTATTTGTACCATCAAACTAAAGAAGAGCATATCAAAATAATAATAAGAAGAAGAAGCGCGCAAATTTTTGGGTGCATCGGGAGCAAGTGCTCTCGGTCACGACATTGTTTCTGACGTTCATTAAACATCATGCTCTTTGCTCGAAATGACATTAATTTATTTGTTCCACATTCATCCGTTGCTCTGTTATGTTCATTAAATGATTTGTTTAAGATGAACAATTATGTTCATCAGATGATTTTATATATTCATCAGATGAGTTGAATATTCATCAAATGAGCTGAAATATTCATCAGTTGTATTTATAATCACCAATTGTGTTTATAGTCATCAATTGTACTTATATTTCATCATTTGTGCTGCTATACTCATAATTTGTGCTGCTATATTCATCAGTTGATATATTATATTCATAAAATGATTTGTTTCGGATGAACAACTATATTCATTAGATGATTTCATATATTCATCAGATGAGTTGAAATATTCATGAATTATATTTTATAATCAATAGTTGTGCTTAATATTCATAAGTTGTGTTTATACATTCATCGATTGTGCTTATATATTCATTTATTGTGCTTCTATATTTATCATATGATTGATATTTACATCAGATGGATATATGTATGCATTACTTAATGTGTATTACAAAACGATGTCGTTTTTCAGCGAGAACAAATACTCTTGATGCACCCATGAGTAATTCGAAGGAGCATGTGTCATTTTTTCAAAATAAATTATTAGATAAAAATTCACATGGCGAAATGTGCCATATCATGACCACGTATTTCATACTTCAAATACTAACTTATGATTCCGTTCTTTTGGTTGGTCAAATCATCACCAAAAAAATAATATATCCTTGACCTTCCTGTGGAATATGAAATATCAAATTCATTGACTAAGTTGCAAAGTTATGGTTGGTTTAAAGAAAATGTGAGACATAAAAAAATGAGATTAAAGTTACAAATATTAAATTTGATTTAGGGAAAGTAAGGAAAAAAATTATACGAAAAATTAGAAGATAACTTTAATTACAACAAAGAGAGTATTAATATTTTCCCCACAATTTTAAAAATCTAATCAAACAAAAAATTTAAATAAAATTAATATGAAATTCACTTCTAACTTCTAAGTACATATTTCATGCACTCATGTTTAAGCGGAAAAACATGACATGTTTTGAACTCAGACACACTAGCTAGCTTCTTCAACCCATTCCGATCCTGAATTACATTTCGTCCATGTCAAAATAAAGTGAAATAATATTGTTATAACTACATAACTTAGGTTGTTTACTCTACATAAACTCAATGCGGAATCAAAATATTCACCCGTATTTAAGGAAGAATTGTTTGTTAGACTTCTTCACATTACAACAGATGATACAGTCGGAAATTGATGTATGCTTTCTGATGGTAACGATTTTTCAATCGATTGCAACACCTCTCTAATGGTTGGTTTTCTGAATTGTCGGACAAAGAATCTAATTTTAGATCGAGTGAATCCAAAAAATATCTCTTATGCACTTTAATATTGTGTGGCGCTGAGCGACGAGTATCGATTTCCATTGATCATGAGTTTATAATTATTTGACCCTTTTTAATTGAGCCGTTGTTTAATCGAGATTAATTCGACATGGACACACCTTTCCCGTTGAAATTAATTATAAATTTTTTTTCTAATTCAACCCATTCTGAATTCATCTAATCCCTCTCGTACCGTTGGAAGCTTGACCACAGAGCTATTGGCTTTGGCTAGTAGTATTAATATCAAGTCCAAATACGCAGCTCATCCTTTCATAAAAGGCTTTCAAAAAGCATAATATTGACTTCTCTTTGCTATCAGCATGCTGTGAAGTCTGCAAGTGGAGCAGAACCAAACCATCTTCCGAGGGAATCAGCAAACGTTTTCAAATCAATGGAAAAGGAACATCCACACGGCTGTTGAAGGCCCCATGATCAAATCAGAGGCCACCAAGCTACTACGAAAAAATATGTCATTAATTGTTGAGGTCGTTGGAGCTTTGATTGCGATAGAGGCCACCGTCCACCCTCGGACATGTAGCGCGGAAGATGAGTTTATTTCTTTATTTTTATTTTTTACGCATCTATTCCTCTGTCATCTTTTATATATCATTTAATCATGTCAATTAACTATTTTCAATGCGTATTTAAAATCAACAACTATCTTAAACCGTCGAACATTAATCATTTCATTATCATAATCAATAAAAAATACATCATCACTAGTAATCATCTACCAATTTTACATTTTGCATGAATTTTTTCAAAAGAATATTAACTACTACTTACTCTCTCTGTTCTCTTTTTTACATGTCACTTAACCAAATTTTTATGTCCACTTTTACTTGTCACTTAATAATTTTCAATGTGTATTTAATATCAACAATTACCTTAAAATATCAATATTAATCACTTCATTATCATAATCAATAAAAAATACATTTCTCACCGCAATTTTACTTTTTGCACGAATTTTATTGAAAAAATATTAACCATCTACTTATTAAACTTGTTCAACCGCTAGTATTAACTTCATCTTCATGTCCTCAAATTAACCCTAAACGACATGTATTAGAAAACGGGGGAGTAATAAATTTGTTCAACCGCTAGCATTAACTTAATCTTAATCTACTCAAATTAACTTTAAACGATATGTATTAAAGGACGGAGAAAGTAATTATTAAGTAATTTAAATGTTGGTGTCTTGGTGACATGGAAGGAGAACTTTACTTCTCTCTAGTGATTTTTAATCATGTATAAAAATTATTTTAAATATGTTATATTTATGAAATTCCCAAGTTTGGTGGAAAATGCTTACATAAAATTCTAATGCGGGTGGGTAAAGGTTGAATCAATAAGGATTCAACTCATTTAATTCACACCTTGAAAGTAAGGGCCAAAGATGAGTCAATTTTGTTGAGAAATGTAAACATAAGTGCATTTGGCAAATAATGTCTTACATTGCTAAAGAGGTGGATGAGAAGTTACTTTATATTCAATCTAAATTGCGCTTGATAGACTCTAATTTGGTGACGTGTGTTTGGTCTAGGGAAAAAATTGGGGAAATGAGAATTTCCCATCAAATTTATTTCTTTTTTTAGAGAAAATTATAAAAAGCGGGTATGAACTACCACATTTTATAAAATCGTGGGTGCAACTATCAAATTTTGAAATTATAAGGAAAAAATGTCATTTGAGATTGTTCTTTAATTGATTAAACTAAAATATAATCTAATAAATTTCAAAAAATAATTTGATCTCTAATAACATAACCTAACATAAAAAATAAAATAAAATACAAAACTTTGTCATTTTTATCTGAGTTGTCTGTTCGGGTCAGTATAAAAATTATATTTTTTATTCATTTTTAATTATGTTGTGTTAATATATGCTATTAGAGATCAAACTATAATTATTTTAAAATTTATAGGGGTTGGATTTTAATTTAATCAATCACAGAACCATCTCAAATGTCTTTTTTCCTTAGAATTTGGTAGTTACATCCCCGATTTTGCCACTAGTGGTGGTGGCAGTCTGTTATCCTTGTGATATCCGGTTCAAATCTCATTGGTGGTTGGGTGCGTGAGTTTATTTTTAAAAACAAATACCTTGATTTCAGAAAGTATGATAGTTCATACCCTCTTTTGTAGTTTATCCTTTTTTATGTGGTTAAGATGAAAATACGTGTAAAAGTGTTTAAATACTCTTTATTTCGTTGAAATTTTCAATCTCTCATTTTCAAACTAATTTTCTCTCTCCTAGTTTTCCATAAACCAAATAACTACACGTCTACACACTTCTTAATTTTTCTCAAATTTTCTTTTCCTCAAACCGAACACAACCAAAGATTTTTTTTTAAACTTAAATTCAAAGAAAATACACGTATCTAACAAGTAATTAAGAAATTCGAATATGAAATCTCACAAATGACAGACCAACACTCGACCACTAACGCATCACCCTTGGTTGCACAACATTAAGAAACTGAAAACCCTATTTTCGTTATGGATGAATATTACAATATTAAATGAGCAACTTATCTAGTATCAAGGTGATAAATGTCCATGTATATTGAGTTGAATCATTCGAGGTACAATCTTGAAACCAGTCTTATCAATATTATTTTCTTTTGTAAGTTTTGTGTTCAGACCATTATGATTTTATCATCCATCCAATTCCAAATGAAATGGAGTTCATTAATGTATCAATCACAAAGTAATATATTGTTAAATAAAAATCATCGCCATAACGGGATGGTATTCAAATGATAAAGTGATTCGTGTAAAATTTTGAATTCAAATCCAAAAAAAATAATCAATAGGTTACCACGAGTGTTGTAGGAAAAAAAATGAAATTTGACCACAAATAACTTAACTACTGTAAAATATATGTGATATTCTAAATTGGAGAAAATATTAGGAAAAATTACAAAATGGGGTATATATTATCGCTAATTTAAAAATTACGGTCATAACTATTCAATTTTAAAATTCACGATCATTTAGATTTGCGGGACCTCTGAGTAATTTTATAATTCTTAATCAACCTCATAAATCACTTTATCTAATTTCATTTGTACCCAAACCCCATGGATTTGAAACTCACATGGATTTTTTTTTTCAAATTATAATTCTCGTTCAGTTTTGTGGTATTTTCCATTTATCAAAAAACTATTTATGGAAAAAAAATTCTTTTATTTTCCAGTTTCAAATAGATTAAATCATAACTTAATGAAAATTGAATTTTTATTAATAAAAAACTGTTAATGGAAATTTTTTTTTAAAAATAATTGTATAAGTTAAAATAATCTCGGAGCCTTCTCCAAATAATATAATTCCCATCTAATTTCATGAATTGTTAATCTTAATTTTTTTTAAAAAAAAGTGCATGAAATTTTTTGAAACAATTTTCATTTAGTAAAATGAGTTAAAATTAAAATCTTAGGCCTTCTCCAAATAATAATTCCCATTATTTTTATGATTTCCTTTAAAAAATATGCATAGAAAAAGTCTTTCTTATTTTAATTTCTTTTTAATTTTTTTGAAACATTTTTTATTTAGTATAATGAGTACAAAATTGGGATTTGGGTGAAAATGAAGTTAAATACAGTGATTCATGGGGCTTATTAAGAATTATAAAAATACACAGAAATTCCCGCAAATTTAAATCACCGTAAATTTTTAAATTAGATAGTTATGACCGTAATTTTCAAATTAGCGATAATATATGTCTCATTTTGTATTTTTTTGAAAATATTAATTATTTCTTTGTGCTGAAGTAATTAAATAGGGAAAATTCTTAATTATTGTTACTATTTATTGCTTTCAGGTTCTGATATACCTACTCATTTTTATAAACATGAATACTCCAATACTCCCTCCGTCCTCTAATACATGTCGTTTAAGGTTAATTTGAGTAGATTAAGTTGAAGTAAATGCTAGCGGTTGAACAAATTTAATGAGTAGATGGTTGATGTTTTCTTTAAAAAAATTCGTGCAAAAAGTAACATTGGTAGATTATTACTGGTGATGAATGATTTTTTTATTGATTATGACGTGATTAATGTTTGACGTTTTAAGGTAGTTGTTGATATCAAATACGTATTAAAAATTGTTAAGTGACAAGTAAAAGTGGACAAAAAAATTCGATTAAGTGACATGTAAAAGATGACAGAGGGAGTATCGTGTAAGAGTAAAAGTCTTTCCAGTTTCCAATATTTTTGTTACACACGAAATGTGATGCATGAGGATTCTGAATAGAAATCTGGTGTTGCGCAGCGCTTTGCTGCGAGCATAAAACGACGTCATTTTGTGGCATAAGCGATATTGATTTGAATGACAGCACACGCGCCGATGTCGTTTATACCACAAAATGACGTCGTTTTATACTCACAGCAAAACGCTGCGCAGGACCGGATACGTGTCTCAAGATTCTAATATTCATGAAATAATGATATAACTCTTGTTGCATTTAATGAATTGATGACACAACTCTTGTAGCATTAAATGTTCGAAGTTTAACACTTCGTAATTACTGAAGTTGCAAGCCACTAAGAGTGGTAGTTGAGTGGTCTATACGTTTGGTTTTTTTCTTTATTTTTTTGACATCTTTTCAAAATTTGTGATAATGACATTTTTACTGATTGCGACCAGCTCACACGCAGATTTAATGTATTAAAAAATAAATGCGATACCACTAAAACTTGAACTCATGACATGAGTGAGTTCAAGTGGTCTGCATATTGGTACGTTATTTTTGTCTATAATTATAACTGTGAAAAATTAAATGATAAATAAAACACTGATGATTCCCAGCTCGAGTATAACTGGGAAAATGGTACGTTTATAATTTCATTAAATTGTCTGCACTCTCAAATTTGGAGTTCTTAAATCTCAATTATGAGATTTATAATTGATTTTAATTGACGCATTAAAAGATGCGATTTGATGCGAAAGATCTAAACGGAGTAAATAAAGGTTCTTGATCCAGAAGATCTTGCAGAGTTAAATGTGCAGTCATGAAATGATAAGACGATCTGCTAAAATTTGTTTTGTCCCAGGTTATTGAAAAAACCATTATAAATAACATTGATTTGTTCGTAGTTTAAATTTATTTCAAGCATTGCACTATATTACTTCTAATACGAAAAAAAAAAATCTTCTTTTCCAAAACAGATCTATTGGCTTCATTATTCAATCATTTTTAGTTGCAGGCTTGGGTTTTTTTTTTCATTCTAACCTTTTCGCGTTTGCAACAACGAACATATGGTAGATTTTTGCATTTTTGAACTGGCACAATCTCAGTTGTCCATTTTTGCCTAGTCAGCCTCACGCGTGATTGCCCAATAGGATTTGCGTTCTTCTCAAATGAAAAAGGCCTATGCATTTCGTTGTTTTGAAACGCGAAAAGATTTTTCACAGTTCAGAAATGTTATATGGCTTAAAGCTTTTTGTGGTTGTAACTGTCATGTTCTGTTAGTAAATGTGACATTTCGCAATTGCGAAAATATCTGAAAGAATAATTTTAAATTTCATTTCGAGTTCCCCTCCACCTTGTTAAAACCGGTAAGAAAAAGAAAATATAGCATCATATAAAATGTAAATCCTGCTGAAACCTGTCTTAACTAAAACATCTTAACATACAAATCAGATGCAACGTAAATATGTAAAGCGATAGTGTGTCATATCATAGCTTTTTCTAATGTTGGAGATCAAAATACAAGCAAACTAATAACCTATCCACGACGCGTCTGGCGCTCTCGCTCCTACTCGTGGCGCTCATGCGCGATCTATTACTCCAACCTCTCTTGCTCAGCAGGTGGGTACATTATTCGACCCCTCTTGGCCCGCTGCGACTGTCTAGGGATGACGGGCACCTACTAAGATTTGCATAACTGTGTGATCTGTGAGGACCAGGTGATTTTCTAAATAGGAAGAGCGATCTCTGGCTCGGTAGCATCTCTAGTGTCCTAAACCTAGCTAGGTCTTGCCATTGCATGTCTTTGATCGTTAGGTTAGAACAGCAGAGATAATTAATTCTTATTCAACAACTAATAAATAAGTACAACACTTACCGTCATGTAGTCTGATAAGATCAAGATCTATCGGAATATGGGCGGCCGCATTCATGCCACGTAAGTCAGTGCGACATGAATGGAAAAGCTCGTGCGCGACCCTCTTCAAGACATTGAGATCTCCTAAGAATATTGTTGTGGCTGCCTTACATGACCACAAAAGATATTTTAATGTAAGTGTTCGACATCGCAAATCAAATATACAAAATAAACATGTTTGTTGTAATAAATAAGGTATCGCCCTCTACAATTATCAGCTGATATGCATTAACATAAAAGTGTGTGGGCTGGATGATACTACGAGTAATCATTTCATACCACACACTGTATGTAGTGTGCATCACTCGATCATACACGTCGGAACCAACCAAAAAGGCCCCTTCCCTCTGGTCCCATAAGACAATCCATCGATGAAGCTCTGCAGCCCAATCTAACTTTCCCCTCCTCCTACAAACCTTATGCAGGTCCGAGTGTCTATGTCTAGGTAGATCTGGAATAAGTGGCTGCTATCCAAATTAACGCAATACCCGTCCTGGTTAATGTCAATCAATAATATCGAAGCAAATCAGGGGAACCTTCATGCTCAAAATGTGACGCCCCCGCAAATATAGCTCATTGACCTCTAAAAAGGGTCATTGTGATAAAACTCCCACACCAAGTCTGACCCACCATGACGGTCCAAATGGTCTCGGTAATATAACAAGACCTGTTGTGGGCGATGTAGCTCCATGTGCCGACCCTTCGTCTATTATAAATAACAAACAAGTTATAATGATAAATACTAATGGTGATGTGAAAGAGAATTTGTGACCATAGTTCTGATTACATACCCAAAGAAAATAATAGGCAGCATCCATGGATGATCACCTACACTATCTGACCAGTTGCAAACTAGCAATCCCGTCTGGTGTGGACATCCTAGTGGCATGCATGCGCTCCCTGCACCAGAACTGTAAGAGCAACACCGCACCCCCAATCCACATGTGTCATTAGACACAAGCAGTACATAGATAGCGGTATAATTAAGTTAGCACAACACCTCCCCAATTGTAACTAGTGAAAGCCTTTATATAGCTGAGAAGGCTGAGACAGTGTAGATTAATCTCATTTTCCGTAGTGTCCATAAGAAATGAAGATCCCAGCATACAAATAATGTATGCCCTAGCATCATACTACTATAAAGTCTCCTCATCGTCATTATCTGGAGGTACCGTCATGTGCTCCCAAATCATAACAAGTGCACATAGTAAGGTGACCTCTCTGCGTCCAAAAATTGTAGACATGTGGCCTCCTAATCAACAAAAAAATCAATATCAGTGATGACATGATCATTAACTGATAACCCTGCCAGCAGTCCTACATAGTGTAACGTCACTGTCATGGAGAGATCTTCCACATCAACCGACTCATATGCTGCACCAAATCCTCTACCTCTAGTTTATCGTGTACGACCAACACCAGATCAAGCACCACATGTCCGAACCATTTTGTATAAAAGCTTTACAGTTGAATTAACATAAATATAACTGAAAACATAACTTGAATAATAAGTTCAAATACGTAATCTGAGTGCGTAATTATTAGCCATATCTATATGCAAATAAAAGCAATCACAATAGGTTGAAAACAAGCCTAGCCTGATAGAGACTTCACATCTGACTTGGGGAATCGACTTGATTATGCCCAGGGTGCTTATAAAGCCGATATATCTTCGGCTTCCTCATCGCTGATGTTGTAGCCTTTTTTCTGCTCTTCCCACACTATTCATCTCATTCCAACGTCTTCGTGATGTAAGTATGCTCTTGCTTGGTGGTCTCTTGAACCACATGTTGGCCTTATATGTCTGATAAAGATCCAACTCCCAATAAATTCTATTCGGCATGGGATGGAATATTGGAGCTTATGTGTTATTATAAGTCATCTTGTACTCATATGCAACTCTGTAATACTTCTTCAGTCTAAGCTTGACAACACTCTAAGTGCATGCGTGCATGGATAGTAATATAACTGCCACTTTCCACAGGTGCACTTGATGTATATGATGCGTTCCACTTACCACTTAGGGACATCAGATTTCAACAAGTCGATCAAGTCTTTGATCATCAAATCAAACTTTTACATGTTTGGTTCTAATAAGCAACTGTACCCAATTGCTTGTTCAACTCGACCTTCTGAACCGGGTCTGAAAGTTGTTAGCAAAGTGTCTAACACACACTTTGTGATAGGCTCTCGACGGAGACCAATCTAGTAGCCTTATGATCATGCAATAAGCCAATGTGTCTATCCGAAATTATACACAACCCATCACAGTTAGGCACCCACTTCTAAGATAAGTCATGAACCACTCTCAGCTTCTGGTGTTCTCACTTTTCACAAGTGCAAATGCAACAGGCAACACATAGTTATTCGCATCCAAACCAATTGTTATAAGAAAGGTACATTTGTACTTTTCCATATAAGTGTGTTCCATTCACAAAAAACACAGGTCGACAGTGATTAAAAGCCTCAATTGTAGGACCAAATGTCCAAAAAAGTCTCGTCACCCTCAGTCTTCTGCCAGTACACCATTGTACATGGGTTGGTGTTGGATAGTGTATCCATATAGAAAGGCAACAAGTTAAAGGATTTATGCCAATCATCAAACAATATTTCCAATGTCTTCTATCTGCCTCTCCAAGTTTTTAGGTAAGACACATCGAACTCATACTTATTTTGCATCATTTTATTCACAAGAAAAGAAAAAATATGTAATCATTCTTGAATGAACTCCTCCTCCCAACTAATAAAATCTTTGTTCAGTTTAACATTATCATCGGGAATCACTTCCAAGTAGCAAGTATGTGGACCCTCATATACCTTGCACACGAACATCATTGAAGTCTTCTTCTTAACAGTCTGAAAATGTCATAGACTGTGTTCGACCATTCCCTTCTAGCCTACACTTTAAATTCAGCAAATCAGGATTCAACTTGTCGACCATGTATCCAACCAATTACATATTGAATACACTTACACGACATGTACCACTGCTTCTTTGGAGACAAAATGTTGGCCCTTAAACACTTCACCCTTTGACTGTGAACTACTAAAGCCACAATATTCATCGGGATCAGACCAATCACACCCATCATAACAAGCATAGTCATAAGACAAAAAAGTGTTACTTTAGAAAACAACATTTCTTTCATTCAAATGACAACCGCATTCATAATTCATTTGATAGCCTGAGAACTCTCGCACACCTCAACATCATCGATCGGTCTATGTTATTCTCATCCAAAACAACAATATGGTTATCAAATTCATCATGCCCGTTCTTCAAACATAATTCCTTAGCTAGGATTTCAGCCTCTTCGGTAACTTCTTGTAACAATTCTAATTTTCAGGATCAAACTCATCCACAATTGGCATGTCTATTGTCTCCAAAGTCGACATTTCAGCACAATCAAACTCATTCACATAATCATCAAACATGATGATTTCTTTCAAGCAATTTCAAATATAAGATGGTTTATACACAACATATATATTTCAATAGGCATCTAATCAACTGTTCATCCTATTTGATCAGAAACAACTATTTTATAATATAAAATCCTAGAATCTAGATAGCCAACACCACATCCCTAACTGACTTACATACTGTCAGTCGGCTGGATGACCACCAAGGACAACCGCCTCTGGATGTCGGAGTCGCCGAATCTTCGTCTATTGAAGGCTTGCCTACCGTTGGAGGATGACTAGTGTCAAAGGATCGCCGGTGGAGTGAAAATCGGACAGAAGGAGGAGAAGAATGAAAAGAAAAGGGAATCAACAATTTTTCGACAAGGGTTTTGCACGATTCGAACTGTCATATTCTGTTAAGAAGATCACAGTTTGAAACTACAAAAAGCTTAACATAACATCACAGTTCAGAACAACAAAAAGCTTAGAACTTTTCGCATTTGAGAAGAATGCAAATTCTACTGGGTAGCCACGCATGCAGCTAACTAGGCAAAAATGGACCACTAGGATTGTTCCGGATCGGAAATGCAAAAATCTCTAATATCTGCGTTGTTACAAAACGCGAAAAGATTAGAATGGAAAAAAAAACCCGAAGCCTATGACAAAAAATGATTAAATCTTTAGGTCCCTTTTGAAAAGAAAAAAAAATTATGGCCTGTACTCATGTTACGTGTACAATAAATAAAATAATAATACTAATAAAATAATAATTTATAGAATCACCCTTATTTATGATAAAACTATTTTTGTTTTCATTAAAATCACCGTTATTAAAATAATAATTCTAATTTTAAACAATAAACAAATATTGCAAAACAACATCAACATAGTGGTGTTGCCGCGTCTGCAGCCGCATTTCCGTCCACTACAAAACAATGAAGTTTTAGAAGCTCAGCAAACGACTTTCCATCCCCGTCCATGCGTCACCATCATCATCAACGTGAAACACGAGACCAAACCAGTTCATTTCTGTACTCTTTTATTTACATGTTTTATTTTCATCGGCCCTCTGGTTTTCAGAATATATAAAAATCAAGCAAATCCAGCGACAAACCACCGAGTAAACATCGCCCATTCATTTCCTGGTTCCTTCCATCATATCCCTCGTCATCGTTCTGGTCCTGAAGAACCCTAATTCCCAATTTCGGTTGACGCCCACTTCGTAATTTGCGCCTGTTTTCAACGTCTGCATCTCTCTCTCTCTGGGTATTGATTTTCCTGAATACTCGTACGCATCTTCGTTGTTTTGCGTGTAGTTTGCCTCCACCCAAATCCCAACGTTCAGATATCATCACTCCATTCCCCAGTTTCTCACTCGTAGTTATTCAGCCTGTCTCGAAGATCCAACCTCTTCTTTTAATTACTACGAAATTTGGTGCTCGGATTGGTCGTTTATTCTGAACCCTTATCTCTAACTACTATATATATATATATAGTCACCAATTCTTATCCAAAACTCTGCAATCTTTTCTTGTCTTCTTATCATCATCCCTCATCCGGCCATCAGGATAAACTCCTCACCATCTGGCAACTTCTTCCCATTTCGCTGATTTGGGAGGGGGGGTTTCGTTGCCACCTATTCTGAAATCCCCTCCTCGTTGTGCTCCTTCCTTGGCCGAAGTGATATCTTCTTCGCCCTTATTTTTCTTTTTGCTTCCTTCTTGATCTTATCTGGATTGATTGAAGCGGCGGGGTTGTGCACTTTATGGGCTCAGGGGTGGACTTTTCTGCAATCTGGGGAAGTTTCTTGAATGGGGAGGTGTTGGAAGAGGTTGTGGCTTTCATGGCTCCTTTGTGGATTGCGGTGGCTGTAGGGGTTTTGGTTGGTTGGGTGTGGAGACCCAAGTGGGCTAGCTTAAGTAGATATGGGGATTCAGCTGAGACAGTTTCTACGCCTTTGGCTAAATTGGGGTTCATTTCTAGCTTGGGCTTTATTAAAATTCAGTTGTCTGGTTATGTGCCTTGGATTTCAGATGATAGATTTGATGGAGATGCCTCATCTGCTGATCCCACATCGGAGTCTGACAGCAGGTCTGTTCATAAGTTCTGAACAGTGAATGTTTTGTTTTTGTTATTGTACGCATCAATTGCCAATGTAGAAGAAAGGTTCTGATTGTTTGTGGATTTTATTTATCAGCAAAGTAAATGTTAATAGAGAAAATGAGAGCCAAGTAGGGGATGATGATTTACAGCATTTATGTCGCCTTGTCGAGGTGAAAGATGAAGGTCCTGCTTGGATTCCTATGATGGATAAGACTACTCCAACAATGCGTTACCAAGCTTGGCGCAGAGATCCTGAAGTAAGCTTTCAGTTATTTTTCTTCATTACATATATCTGGAAGTCACTGATCACGTCTCTCTCTGTTTATATTTCATGATACTACTTGAAGTTCGAGTTCTGGTGATACTTGTTTGGCAACATTTGTATTTTGGTTTCTGTATGCTGATTTTTTTTAGTTTTGGAATGTGTAGAGCGGTCCTCCCCAGTACCGCAGCAGAACTGTGTATGAGGATGTTACTCCTGAGCTGGTTCGGGATTTCTTTTGGGATGACGAATTCAGAAAGAACTGGGATGACATGCTTATTCATTCCTCCACATTGGAGGAGTGCCCTGTGACTGGATCCATGCTGGTTCATTGGATTCGAAAGGTGAGGTGGTTCTTAATCAGACGTGCTGATTTACAAATATTTATTCTTAAGGTTCTTAATCGTACTGTTTATGGCACAAATAAAAATGTGTAAATTATATGACAACCTTTCAACTCACTAGTTTTTTTTTGGTTTTCATTTTGTAGTTTCCATTCTTCTGCTCAGACAGGGAGTATACGATAGGGCGTCGGATTTGGGAATCTGGGCGATCTTACTATTGTGTTACAAAGGTGAGTAATCTAAATTTGTGGCCTTGAGTATATGCGCTTTCTGTGGATTTAGATGTGCTTTCATCACGGTTAGTGACACATAAACCCACACGTTTGTGAAGGTCAAGAGCGATGACCTCGCGACACGATCTACTTGTCATCCTACGTAACTGTGTAGTCACACTTGCTGCATGAAGTCTATGTTTCTTTCCACTTTGTGCTGCAAATTTATTGTTTAGTTGTGTCAGCTGCTTCAATGGCAAGTTTCAGTAGTTTACGAGAATTTGATTATTATTCTTCCACGTAACTTCATTTTAGAGGGCAGACGTTTTTCCTTATGGCTAACGAATAGTAGCTTGGATTTTACCAAGTCCCCTAAATACGAGTCAGTTATTATTACAGGCTATGTTTAGAAGTTCCCTTTTTTTTTAACTGAGATTCAGTGTATGGGTTTGGCATTCTGAAACAATTACTTCGAACCTACTTCAATAGGGTGTGCCGTGCTCAGCTGTTCCGAGGCGCAACAAGCCAAGGCGTGTTGACTTGTACTACTCAAGTTGGTGCATACGTGCTGGTATGCAATTCTATTGTACCATTCGTTTTTCTATTTCAGTTCAAGAATTCAACTCGAGAGTCCATGAGGAGCTCTCATGACAACTCATGGTTGGATGCGCTTTATGCCTCTTATTAACGTAATATATCGCTCTTTGTATTAGCTGAATCGTTAAGAGATGGACAGCTGACGGCAACTGAGGTGATACTCTTTCACCATGAGGACATGGGTATTCCATGGGAGATAGCGAAGCTCGGTGTGAGGCAGGGTATGTGGGGAGCAGTGAAGAAGATTGAGCCAGGGTTGCGAGCTTATCAGAAAGAACGGGCTTCTGGCTCTCCAATCTCTCGCTCGGCTTTTATGGCTCAAATCAACACTAAAGTGAGCCCCAAATACCTGAACTCTTCAGAGAATTCTTCTAACATTTCTCTGGACGCTGAGGATTCAGCAAAAACCCAAGTAAATAAAAGCATACCCAAGCTTGTCATCATTGGAGGAGCTCTTGTTGTTGCCTGTAGTCTCGATCGTGGGTTGCTAACCAAGGCTGTATTGTTTGGAGTGGCCAGGCGCTTTGCTAGAATTGGGAAGAAGGTTTAAAGTGCTACTTGTTCTGCTATCAGCTCTCAGTTTCTTAAAGGTAGTTAGGCGTCCATTGCTGCAAGAAAAAGGATTGATTCCTTGAATCCTCCTTTCATGTTCAAATTCATAAGTTTACGCAGTGTTTAAGTAGCTCTTTGAGCAGCCCTCCGTGGGGATGAAGGGCTTGATTGTATGAAAATTGTATTTGTACTGAAACCACCACCTTAAAACACAATAAATTCGAGTCTGTTGACCAATAAGGTGTTGACCTAGTGGTATTGATTGTTGTCTAACAATCTCAAGGTCCTGGGTTCAAGAAAAAAAAATAGAGTCTGTTGCCTCCAGCTGCGAAAGAGGATCTCATGATACTCGTAAGCTCATCTTCCCCTTAGATATTAGAAGTGTCCATCTCACTATATGTGTACCTTATGGGAACTCATCAGAATACAAGAACCGACGATAACCTTAGAGAATAATCGGAAAATACAGACAAGAAGCTGTTCAAGTAAAAGTAAAATAAGACACCAAATGAGCAACAGGTTCTGAAAAACAAGAACTTTGATATATATTTCGCAGTTCAAATGAGATGATAACTTTGTACTTTGAATTCTGAGTTGGAGTAAGAAGGTTTATTAAAGATGGAGAAGAAAACTAGTAGCTAGAGATCGATGCCGGGCTTAAAAAAAAGAAGAAGATCAAAAGCTAGATATAATAGAACGGAAGCATGTCGACTAGACATGGGCAGTTCCTTCTGTGAACTTGGGGTCCTCACATCTGTACTTCCCATCGGGTCCAATTCCAAATCCCTTGGGGTCTGCGAACACATTCTCCAACAGTTGGCTCCGGGCAGGATGGGGGCTAGCATCAGCAAACTCCACAGAATCTTCAACTACCTCGTCAATCTTTTTCTCAATGATTTTGAAGTCAGCTTCCCCTGCCAACTTGTGCTCCATCATGTACTTTTTCAAGGCTGTGATGGGATCTCTAGCAGCATAATGTGCCTTCTCAGCTGCAGAATCAAACATAAAGAACAGTCAGCTACGAAATTGCTCATCAACTACTGCAATCAGATCATTGCAAGAGGAGGAGGTAAATACAAAGTTCAATGCTGAAATTCTATTGTTTAATAGGAAATACAAATTACAACTAAACTCTTGAGTAAAATTTTGAACTATGTGAAATCAGGAATTGTTGTTTGTAAGTTCCGTCAACAAAATTATGAAACTCATCGGCCACATGACACGTTAATTCAAACTCAATATAAAATTTGGAAGGGAACATAAGGGTAAAAAGAGAAATCATCAACGATTAGTTAAGGGCACTAAGGCAGTATTCCCGAGTCAAAGTTTGTAAGGAGAGGCGAGGACTTGGGCGGATTCACTAAAATATTGGTTGTTCCCGAGTTATAGTAGGGTGGAATTGAAGGATTTGGTCCCTCCAAACCTATCCTTTTCAAATCCTTCCGATTTGGGGGGAGTTGAGCTATAAAAGACCATTTCGTCCCTTGTATTCCTCAGTTCTTAACTATTATAAGAAAGTTTAAGTAAACAAACATTAATTCTTACTCTCATTTCCTTTCTATCCTACTCCGGAACACACTTTTCTTCCCTTTTCCTCTCATTTCTTCCCAAATACACCATTGACTCAGGATCAACGTTTTTACTTCAACTCCAATCATTTCTTTCTTTCCTCTCCTCTCCTTTCAAACCCTTTCTTTCCCATTCTCTCCAAACTCAGGAACAAAACCTAAGGCTTACATCATTGAGTAGGACTGCAATTGCATATCACACCTAAGGCAAGGTTTGTTTTAGTTTTTATCCAAACGAGCTATTATTTATTGTGCACTAAAATGATCCTTTACACCTTACAAATAATACTTATCATTTACATAAATCCTTAACTGACACTAGCTCTAAATCTCAGCCTGATACACAATGCTGTCCGTATAATCTCCCAAACAAATTAATAAAGGAGACACCTTAACTCATAATAGTGTCACAACTATAAGTATCTTCACTTGCAAAGAGAGGTTTAAGGCCTCCCAGTAATGAATGGGACATATCATATTCACACCTCTTTAATCTATCATTAAAACTAGTAGAATATGCCATGTCAGATTGTCAGCTCTATCAAAAAGCAGTTCAAAGAACATGAAATAGTGCAAAAAGAGTAATAAATAAATTAAATTCCTCTTACCTGGGTCACGGAGCTCATCCGGGTCAGCCAATGAGTGTCCCCTAAACCGGTACGTCTCACATTCCACAAGAGTTGGTCCATCCCCCCTACGAGCTCTTGCTACAGCTTCCTTGGCGACCTCTCTGACCTTCAACACATCCATTCCATCTACATGAACTCCCGGCATTCCAAATGCAGGTCCCTTCTTCCAGATGGCAGGATCAGAAGTTGCCCTCAAGTGCGACATCCCAATAGCCCACAAATTGTTCTCCACCACAAAAATTATAGGCAGTTTCCACAGTGCAGCCATGTTCAGACACTCGAAAAACTGCCCATTGTTAGCAGTCCCGTCCCCAAAGAATGCAACGGTCACAAGATCGCAATCAGCCTCCTTCAAGACTTCCCTCCTGTACTTGGAAGTGAATGCAGCACCGGTAGCAATGGGAATCCCTTCCCCGATAAACGCAAACCCTCCCAAGACACCAAACTCCTTGGAAAACATATGCATGGATCCCCCCTGACCTCTCACACATCCAGTAGTCTTACCAAACAGCTCGGCCATAACCTGGCGAGCGGGCACGCCCTTGCTGAGGGAATGAACGTGATCTCTGTAAGTGCTGACTACCGAATCCTCCTTCTTCAAAAGCTTGATGAAGCCAGTGGATACAGCCTCCTGTCCGTTGTAGAGATGCACAAAACCAAACATTTTACCTCTGTAATACATCTGGGCACACATGTCCTCGAACGCTCTCCCGAGATACATATCCTCCAGCAGCATCAGCCCCTCCTCCTTGGTAATCAGCTAACCAAAAGAAAACCCCAAATCAAAAATCAACAGATCTAAACAACCCAATTCCAGAAAGCATCGAATCCGGATGAAAGGGACTTACAAGATCGGAACTTGCCGACTTGGCAGAAGCAGCAGATGCCTTTTGCTTAACGACATCTGAGGAAACAGCAACGACGCGCGAATCAGCTCGCCTGGCTACGGAAGAGGACCTCTTGGGGTGGGGGAAGCGGAGGCGGCGGTTGGATCCGAGGAAGGGGGATGGGGATGGAGAAAGGGAAGTGGGTATTTCGGATTGGATTGGGAGGGAGGAGAAGGCAGCGGTGGTGGCCATAATGGCGAGGCGTGGCGAGCAATGGGTGGATGAATGGGTTGAAACGTAGATTAGAGTTATAAAGGAGGAGAAGAAGATGATGTGGGCGGAGGGAACGAGGAAGTGAAGCTCAGGAATTTCCGCCCCGCTTTTCAATCATGAAGAAGGAGGAGGAGAGGTATGTAATTTGGGTGGGTGAAGTGTGTAGGGCCAGTCTCATCTTAATGCTTTCCTCATGCAATGTCGACTCACTCAGCGTTTGCTTTCATTTTCATCTGCGCTGTGCTTCGCTTCAGGAAGTTTGTTTCTAGTTCAGCTAACTTCAGTTTGTTGTGTTATTTTCATACCATCTAATTTGCTTTGTTTTTACTACTGAATCACTGTTTGCTTTGTTTTCTTGTGGTGACAAATCAATGAAGCTTCATCAAATATGATATTAATGAATCACAACATTTCCATTCTTTTCGCTAGATATCATATCTGACGAACATACATTGTGTGACTCTTTTTGTCAAATTTTCATCAAAGATTTTTGGAACAAATACAATCAAACACTCTAAAGTGAGTAATTGAGAGTTATAGATCCCAAAGCTACTAAGATGGTGAAATAAACTTTAATCTCGGTCGAGGCAATTGATTGCTCACATGAATCATAGTCTTCATGCACCAGGCTCAAAGTCGTGATGGAACATTTTTGACATGTAACAAGTTTCAACATATCTCTACATGCAACTCTATTGTGTTGTGGTGTGTTAGGATAGTTCAACCATGATGATGTGGTCTATTTTGTTGTAGGTATATTTAGAATTCACAAAAAGTGAACTCTCCTTTATTATTATTGCGTAAGCAACATAAATATCTCGCACCCTTTTCAGCCTTCTCTTGAAACACCGCTGATTTGCAAAAGGCTCATGATTTTCTTCTTTGTAGAATTAACTGAAATATGCTTTGAATAAACATCAATGGAGGTAACCATGTATTTGTGGCTCCTTATTGATAACCAACGCATACATTTCCAATTTCCTACTTTAACATCTTGCCGATGAATTCAATTCACCGTGTGTTCATTCATCATGCTTTGAAGCCTTTTACAACTAACATTTTTGAGTCTTGCATGCCACATATCAGTAATTTCATTCTCTTATAGATTCTTGTGTCCATATCACATATATAAAATCTAGTGTCTTTCCATGATAGGTGGACTACGGGTTTCAACCTCTTGCATACCTTTACATTATCAATATCAAACACTACACTCTTCAATTTAATTAAAATTGTTTCTATCTAATTAAGTTTTCTAACTTTTACTGTATTAAACATAATTGGTTTAACTTTCTCAAATTTTATTTTATCTTATTTTTCAGTTTTTAATAGGAGGTGGTGATTTTTTTTTATAATAAAGTAATTTCTGACCCGCCTGATTTTGGATCCAATCAAAATCATTCCTATTGATGGGCTTGTGAAGGGCAAAAATTGATGGGCCGGGCTAAGTTCTCACGACCCGTTGAAAACCCTAACCAGTGTTGATAAATATAAACTGCTCAACCCTAGCTGACTCATTCGATATAGCGGCGACGAATCAGACCACTTTCTTCTCTCAGCTGCCGCCGCAGGTAAATGTTGCTCGATCCGTCATGTGCGTCGCGCGATTGATTCTGCTCTGCTTATTCGCTATTTTCGTATCGTTTGCAGACCAGTTTGACTGTGAGAAAATGGCCTCTGAGCTCGCATGTACCTACGCTTGCTTGGCGCTTTTCGACGATGGAATCGCCATCACGGTATTTTATCTACTTTTCTTACTCGTCATTGTGCCTAAGTTTGTTAGGTTGTTTTGTTACTGTTTATTTGTTGCATCCTTTTAATGGCTGGCTCTTTATTTCAGTTGTTCAGTTTCAGTGGCGGATCCAGGATCTTTTTTTGGGGTCAAAATTACATAACTAAAATTTTGGTTGAATTGGGAGAAAAAATTAGAAATTTAGTTGAAATTAAATATGTAAATTTTTTTTTATATATATAATTTTTTTTTCATGTGGTGCAAATTATTTTCTGGAAATCCTCCAGTATACTATTTTTTCTGAGAATAATTGGATTCCCTTGATTGTATATCGTAATGGAGTATTGAAGAGAACAAATGGGCAGTAGAAGTTGACTGGCATTAAATCATTTAGTGTTGAAATGGTGTTTTAGCTGCTGTGTAATTGAACTTGTAGCTAGTATGAATTGTGAAAATTAAGTTTGTGTTTGGTTTAGGGATGAAGGAAAGATAATTTGTGGGAAAATGATAACTAATCCTTTCAGTATTTTCTCCAAATTTTCCCTAAACCAAATACAGCCTAAATGTAATGTTAAAGAAGTTCTCACATGTTGCTAGGCTGACAAGATTGCAACACTGGTCAAGGCTGCCAACATCTCAGTTGAATCCTACTGGCCAAGTTTGTTTGCCAAGCTTGTTGAGAAGAAGAACATTGAGGATCTCATCCTGAACGTTGGCTCTGGAGGAGGTGGTGCAGCTGTTGCTGTCTCTGCTTCTGCCAGCGGTGCAGCACCAGCTGCAGCTGCTCCAGCGGTTGAGGAGAAGAAGGTGATCACAACTACTTTATTATTTGAATACGTTTCATGGTTATGTCATCGAAGTATTTATTGATAATACTGTCTTTTGAATTGCGAACAGGAGGAGCCTAAGGAGGAAAGTGATGATGACATGGGTTTCAGCTTGTTTGACTAGAATTGCCTGCATACAAGTTAATTTTGAATTTTTGTTGTAGCAAAGCTTACTATCGGATGGTTATGTCAATGATGATTTTATTTCGAAGACTTCTAGTTTTTTGTAATGGATCATATTTTGTTCATTTTAAAGGTAAAATGGTTTTGTGATTTATGATGACATTGATTATTGGCTTATATTTCTTGCTGGCCTTTCAAATAGTTTTCAACAGCTGCTCATAGATATTTCTTAAGAAATACTTTTTTTCGTCCTCTAATACATGTTGTTTAGGATTAATTTGAGTAGATTAAAATGAAGTAAATGTTAGTGATTGAGTAAATTTAGTTGGTGATTTTAAAAAAAAAATCGTGTAAAAAGTAAAATTGTAGATTATTATTGGTGATGAATGATTTTTTTATTAATTATGATAAAAAAATGATTACTGTATAAGGTAGTTGTTGATATTAAATATGAATTGAAAATCATTAAGTGATAAATAATTCTTTTGGATTATTGACTTGGTGCAATATCATTGTTTCCCACTTATGTATTTGATCTAAATCATAAAAATCCGTCTCTACCAAAGCATCATTTGAGGGAACACAGATCATACTACGAATGCACGACAATCAAATGCATATTGGAATCTGCACGTTTTTCTTATTTTCTAAGGGCATCTTCGATTTTTGAGGAGATTATGTTTACGTTAGTAGGTGAAATTTATGTGGCAGGTTCATCTCAATGTGGATTGTGGTTCATGCTCGTCAGAAATAGCACGGTATCATGCAAATAAAATGACGTTTGCAGTTCCATAACGCCTTGTGAAGTCTAGACTTTAGACGACACTTTATGTTATAACCGTGTTTCTATGTTATCACGAATATTTTAGACGATATTTTCATTTATAAATGTCAGATTTTGATTACTGTTTTTAATGATAGTGGACCTGAATTTTACGACACTTTAAAAATACAAATGTCATCAATACTTATAATTAAGTATTTAAATACTATTAAATATTTTATAGCCATTGTATTTTACTGTTAGAAAAAAAAAATTATGGATCTCATTTCTTTTTCAAGAAATTTTTTTAATGTATTTCAAATAAATAATCGATTTTTAAACAAATTCAATGTATTTCATCAAATTTAATCTATGAAGTGATGAAATATTGATATTTTTGACATATTTTTTCATAAAACTTTCTATGATCATGAAAAATGAAATGGATTCCAAACAATTTTCCGTGACATTTTCCTAATGAAACCAAACAAGAAAAAATTTGATGGAATTCTTCAAAATTTTCATTTTCTTTTTATTTTCTCTCAAATTTTTCTTTACACTAAATTTTCCTTAAACCAAACACAGCCTAAGGGCACCTCATTCGTTATGAAACCCTAAAATATCCGGAAAGACTGGTGCACATGTAAACGGTAAACCAAACCAGGATCAATGACAATAACGGCGGGTAATAGAAGCCCGACCCGGTTCAGTCTAACCCGGAAAATTCGGGTCAGTCCAACGCAAGTTGAAATTGGGAATAAAAAAAAAACTTCCCTTTCCTAGAAGTGTCACAGACGCCTGCCTTCAACTCACCCAATGGCCACAGTTGGCTTCTGGGTTCGTTCTCCTCACGCGATTCGAATTCCTGACTCGTGTAGGACTACTTGGTTTCTACTTTCAACTTGTGTATAAATACTCCTTCAAATCCACCACAATTTTTCAAACACAAATCCCTCAGCCCTCATTCTTCTCTTCTCTGTTATTCATCTTGCTGCTTCTTGCTGCTGCTGCTATTCTTGATCGTGCGTCATATCATCATCATGAACTCCATGTTCAGTTCGTTCGATTTCTTGTGCGCCGAGTTGCTCAGCCAGTCCCTCAAGTCCTCCACCCCCCTCCCGCCACGACGTCTTGCACTACCCCGCCCAAGCAGTCTGGCGAGTTCAAGAAAGAGAAGCCCAAGACCCAGAAAAAGATTCCTTCCTCTCGATTTGCCGTGGAGCTTGATGGGCTCAACTGCTTCGAGACATTGGTCTACTCTTGATGATGATTGTTCCCCCAAATTTTGAAACTCTCTGATCTCGCTCTGTAACTGCGCGTACACGATGATGCTAGCTTGTTCAAAAGTATATATGAAAAATTACATTTGTTGATCAATCTTATTTCTCATTCTTCAATCCAATCAATTATCCTTCTTCTTCACATCAGTTCCTAATTTGCAAACTTTGGTAGCAAGCTATATATGGCAAAGCTCGGATCTTTGGGATCAATGTGACCAGAATGTCGGTAAAGTTTTAATCTTGGAAGGAGTTTCATGTAGGGTTTGTGTCACCTGGCGCCAACATGCGCCTTTCCTTGTTGCAGATGTGTCCTGTGATGCTCTTTCATGATACTGGATACAGTCGAGCATTAGTCATGATGGGTGGCTTGGCTGTGTTCCACTTCCACCCCATTCATATTCAAAATTGAATTAATTTGAGGGTAATTTGATTTTGAAATAATTATGGGATCAAAAAGAGACAAATCTGTGTTGCACCCAATGTGGTCAGAAATTTGAGTCACAAGCTTATCCAACCAGAAACAAAAACAACTTAATTAGAATATGATGTTAGAATTTAAGAGTTCATCAGCTTCTACTAGGGTGTAAAAATTTTACCCATTTCAAAATCCATCTAAATTAAATTTGGGTTGTACTTTTTGAAATGGGTTGATTTTGGGTTGAACGAACTTAATTCGGATTGACCCAATTGTAAAACTCAATTCAAATTATAAATAAGAAAATAAATTTAAAAAAATTTAAAAAATGAATATGAATTGGATTGTGTTGAATTGAATTCAAATAAATATGGATTGAGAGCATCGAATTCGAATTCAATATATAACTCAATCCTAATCTCTACTATTCAATTATAAATTTTGAATTATGTACTCAGAATTTTGAAACTAAAATGAAATTTAATAATTATTTACTTCCAATAATTTAATAAAAACTAAATCTTTTACTCTAATTATTTCCTAAATATAAATTATAATCTTATTAGACCTAAAAGGATTAAATTAGCTTAAGCCAACATCTTCATCCTCAATCTCTTTTACCTGGCTGGCATCAGTAGTCATATGAATTAATATTATTGATATATGATTTAGTTTTCACACGTTTTCTAAAATTAATAATTAAAATTTTGCATGATGAAATGAAAGATGAATTATATAATGCATCAATAAAACACAATGAAATTATACAGCGAAATTGTGAGCGGTCGCACATGAGATGTTGTGGTTCATATAGACAAAAAAAACAATTCGCTCCCAACTTTGCAAATAAATGTTGTGAACATGTCATATTTGTCATTTAATTTATTCCCTTTGTCATCATTAACATGTCATTTAATTAAATTTTTTTAGTTCATTTTTATTTGTCATTTAAAATTTTTCAATGCATATTTAATATCAATAAATACCTTAAAACTTCAAACATTAATCACCTCATTATCATAATCAATAAAAAATACATTTCTTACCAATAATCATCTACCAATTTTACTACAAATTTTTTAAAAAAAATATTAACCAACTACTTATTAAATTTCTTCAACCGCTAGCATTAACTTCAACTTAATCTATTTAAATTAATCTTAAACAACATGTATTAAATTATGAAGGGAGCAGTACAAAGTTGATCTATCTTGTAATTTCAATGTTAATGAAGTAGTATGTCATTAAGAGAAAATTCATGAATGGAATAATATACTGTGCAATTGCACGAATTTGCATCATCGGTTATGGGACCAGACACATATTCAAGTAGGGGTGTTCACCGGTCCAGACCCGGACCGGACCGGAACCGGAATGGACCGGAACCGGAATGGACCGGAACCGGAATCCAGATTTTTAGCAGACCGAAGACCGGACCGGTTCCTAACCGGTCCAGACCGGAATCACCCCAAAAAAAGACAGCAGGAACCAGGAATAAATTGAACCTGAGTTTAGCAAAGTTGAACCTGAGCATCCAAAAATCTGCCAACAAAATTAGCAAAGAAATTAAACCTAATTACAGCAGCAAAAAATTTTTTTTTTCCAAGTCTCCTAACAAAATTGCTACAAAAAACAGCAAAAAATCAGCCAAATCAAAAATTGTCAAATCTGCCAACAACAAATCAGCACTCAGCAGTAAAATACAGCAGCAAAAAAAAGAACAGCAGCCATGTCAAACCTGAGTACAAACCAAATCTTAAACCTGCCAACTCACTGCTATTTAAATCTATCATCTTAACTAATTACAGGTCCAACAATTGCAACAAAATCTGAGTAGCGTTGAAGCTTTGAAAATATATCCCTGTTTTGTAAAACAAAATTCAGCAGTGAGCAGTTCGACTACAAAAATCAGCAGCCTTGTTTGGACTTCTTCAGTCTTCCAAATGTGACACTCTTCAATTGTCTGTATCCGCGACATATATAATGTCGTTCGTAGTTCCATTTTCTTCTAAATCTGTACAGTAGATAACATTTTCATTAGTGACAATAAGATAAACTCTAATAAACAGCAGTAAGCAATACAACATTATTATTTACTAGAGAAGTCAACAATTTCTACTAAAAGACTGTCCAAATCAAATCAAATATTAACATACATAATGGAAACTACACAACTAAGAATAATACCTTTTTCATATTCTTCTAAATCATCCAAATATTCTTGTACATCAAGTTTTTGACTTTTGGATCCATCCAATCGTGGACGCGTCGCACGAAGCCAATCTTGTCCACATACAAGAGCTTGTACCATCTAATATATATAGTTAAAAAAGACAAACTTTCATAATTATCTTTTAATTATATAAAAAAACAAACGAACATTATACTTTTACCTTAGGAGACAACGAGCTCCTAAAACGATCTAAGTGACGTCCCCCAGCACTAAATGCAGATTCCGAAGCAACCGTCGATAATGGCATACCTAATATATCACGCGCCATACGTGCAACAACTGGAAATCTAGGCTCATTAAGCTTCCACCAGAATAGGACATCCTTACCTTCATCTTCTCCCGTTTGCTCATTTAAATATCTTTCAAATTCTGTCCTAGTTCCACTAGCAGTACCTTTCATTCTCTTGACCTTGTCTTGTAAAGCTCGAAAATAATCCATGCTAGTCTCATCCCCATCATCATCACGAACATGTTGGGCAATCAAAGTATCACTGTTTTGCCCAGTTTGAGAAGAATACAAATGCCTATACTCATCAAACATATCATAAGCAAAATCCTTAACCTTTGTAGCTAAACCTTGCGCCTCTCTTTGCTCATACATGTCATTAAGAGCCACTTCAACACCAAATAACTTACATTGTGGATCAAGAAGGGCAGCCATGTAAATATACAAATTCATTTTGTTCACATCACCCCAATATTTGTCATACTTTGCTTTCATTGCCTTGGCCATTCTCTGAAACTCCGAATCATTACTTTTCTCCCATTGTCTTAACAAGTTATGAGTAGAAGCAATTTCAAAAAAACCTTTGTTACTAGTCACATAAAGCGTACCCGAAATACGACAAGTTAACTTGTACAGCTCCTTCAAAAAGGAAACTAGCAAACAAATTTTATCCCAATCACCATCTATTGGTGGTTTTTCATTATCCTTAACATCAGGACCATCAGGAAGCTTCACATACCCAAAAACTCTTCTGAATTTAATTGCCGTATCAAGCATGGTATAAGTGGAGTTCCATCTAGTAGGCACATCAAGAGATAAAGATGCTTTTGACCCAATTTTCAGTTTTTCAGCGGTTTCATTGAATCTGGCCAATCTTGTAGCTGAATTTTTCACATGTTTTACAGCTGATCTCACTCTCTCAATGCACTTTAGATGAACACCCATACCATCCCATGCAATAAGATTCACTATATGGGCTATGCATCTCAAATGAACATATTTTCCATCACTTATACATCCTGAGACACTACGTTGCATCATTTTTCTCAAATAACCACATGCAACATCATTCGAGCTAGCATTATCTACTGTCACGGTAAACAGCCTATCATCCACACCCCAATATTCTAAACAAACCTCCACAGCCTTCCAATGTCTTCACCTTTATGACTACCAATAGGACAAAAATTCAAAATCCTTTTCTGCAATTTCCACTCATGATCAATAAAATGGGCTGTGACACACATGAAATTCACTGTTCTGATTGATGTCCATGTATCAGTAGTGATGGAAATCCTTTGACAAGATTTAGCAATCAACTCTTTCAAATAAACCTTTTCTTTTAAATAAATCTCGTAACAATCCCTCCCTATAGTGACACGTGAAGGTATATGAAACCTAGGGTTCATAACATGCATTAAATTCTTAAAACCAGGTTTTTCCACAAATCTGAAAGGCAGCTCATCAACAATTATCATGTGTGTTAACGCCTCTCTGACTTGATTAAAATCAAAAACCCAATTCTTCAGTCTGTCACCCTCATCACCAATAGCAGGCTCAAAAACCAATTGGGTCTGCTTACCCTTGCCTTTACCACTATCCTCATTTTGTGGATTTTTATCACATTTCTCAAAATGCAATTTAATGTTTTTAGACCCATTAACAGTAGCATCAGCAGCAAAAGTTTTATCACAAAACTTACATTCAGCTCTTAATTGACGATCTTCAAAGTATTCCATGAAACTTACCCAGTATGCAGCTCGCCGTTTGCTTTTTCTTCTAATATATTTGCGTCCATCTGTCAATGTTTTGGAGTGTGCAAAGCTATCACGTAGTTCCTCCAATTCTCTTTCATTAAGAATATGTGCATCCAATAATGGGGCTTCTGTCTCGATTGATTCTTCGGAGAAGGGTCTTTTACTTTTAGAATCCGACATCTATAAGTGACAATCATTTTTATCAAATAATAATTATATAGTGCACAAACGAAACAAGAAATAAAATAAAACAATACAGCAGCAATGATCAATGAATCTTACATTGCAAGAGTTTCGTGTTGAAGCTTCCGTGATTGTTGGTTGAAATTTGGAATGAAAAATTCAGATCTGAAATCAAACAAAATATAAAATTAATGAGAATCGATCTACTAACTGTGGAGCTGAATTACTAATTTATGTGGATTCCGGTGTGCGTGTTCTGAGTTGGGAATATCTTTATTGATAGAAAAATTGAAACAAACAAATAAAAGTATGCAAATGCATCAGCAATTACTAAAATGAGCAGATAATTGAAAAATCACTTTCAACAAATTCAGCAATGAAAGTAGCACATTCAGATCCACTACTTCTTTCAGCGTACGTAAAAATATTTTGGTACATATCATATGTAGGTTTGAGGTCCTCCATCCACTCCAACACCATACAATTCAGCAATTACAAGGATTTTCCTGCTTGTTACAGCATATATATAAAGCAAAAGATTTGGATTAAGCATACCTTAACGATCGACTGGCCGAGCGGTAGGGACTGGCCGAGCGGGGAGCGCCGGGCAGGAATCGGTGCGGTACTGGACTGCCGGTGGCTGTAGGGGTTTGGGAACTGAGAATGAAACCCTAAATCGACTCTCGGTCTCGACTGATGTCGTGATGC